>OW964823.1:2730000-2982500 GCA_943142095.1 Ophonus ardosiacus
TGTGATTAACCGAACGAGTAGAGTTAAAATTTTGGTGCATGAATATAATAACCTCCTTTTTTTGACAATCTTATATACTGCACTGCTAAAAAAAATAAATAATGAACCATACAGAAGTTATTCAGTTTGGTATTATTCTTTAATGATTCTGAAGAAAGTATATATTAGAAAAGGTACAGAATTCTTACCATTTCGACATACTGTGCCTTGTTATATTACAGAACAATTTTATAAATATAAAATAATTGTGTACAATAAAATATTTCAACATAAAAATACAAAATGATCTGACAGATGTCAAATAAACCAAAAAAAAAAAAAAAAACCTCCATGTATGCTTGCATATCGAGGTTGGGCTTATGGAGTTAACACTTTTCACTCCACTTGACTCCATTCTGCATTTGCCGAACGCTTTATTTTAAGACGCTTCTCACTCCATGTATTACCGAACGGTGCTAGGAGTGTACAGAGTGAAAAGAGTGAACAGAACTCATTTACCGAACGCACCTATAACAGTTTCATTTGAACACTATTCCGGGGACCTGTTTGTCAAACTGCATTAAATTATTTACAAATCTCATGACGCTTGCTACGTCTGTCTGCTTGTTTTCAATAATACTAATTTTTTTGTTATCTCTAACATGTTCGCTTTATCTATTTCAGTATAATTCTTTCCCTATTCTCTCTTTTTTTCCATTTTTAATGAGAACTGACACTTTATAACACTTTATTTTGACGTTTGAATAATAATAAACGATGTCTCTGTCGGTAAATCACTAGAATAAAATATTTACTCTGCGAGTACTTATTTTACTCTGTAACTTATTTTATAAAACAGACATTTTTATTTACTCATTGATTAAATTTACTTTCAAAGTAATAACTTAGCAAGTTATTCGATGTTTATAAAACTGGGCATTACACACGTAAATATATCATATAAATTGATGAATCTCGGCCTACTAATCGCCAAAATCAATAGGTCAACAAAAATTGAGAAGTTGTCACACCTTCTATATTTATACACCGTGTAATTGTTTAAAACTTTGTTGTCCTGAATTTCTTATTCTCAATAATAGTTTTTTTTGTTTGTTGAGTAATTATTATTTGTTACATTGTTATAAAAAAAAATTAATGTTCTACTTTGTACGAGTGGCGTGTATTAAGTAGCATTAGTATCTAACTTACCAATAGAGTTAGTATTCTTAGATCTTCTTATAACCTGCGGCGGGGTATCTCCTGGCACTGGAAGAAGCACCGAATTAATCAACGTTACTTTTAAAATTAAATTCATTAAAGCATGCAACAAAAAACAAACACAAATAATAAGGAAATTATTATCATCCACCTACATTTATGTATTTAAAAACAGGATGAATGAGAATTTTATTACAGGACGAATTAATTAATTTACACCACCTCATATTAAAATTTATTTCTTATTTTTTTTTAACGAAACTAATGAGGTCATGCAAAAAAAATAATTGTATCTTTTTTCTGTTTAAATCGAAAAAGGATAGTCTAATTCATCGATCAGTATGATTCAATTATTTTTTATTTATATTTTTTGTTGTATAAAATAGTTTTAAATTATGATATTTTTAAAAAGTTGCAAAAATCAGCCATGTTTTGTCGTCACAACGTTCCGAACCAAGTTGACTCATTTCAAACAGACATTTTATATGAACACATAATTTATAAAAGAAAAATATATATAAACTATAAATTGAGGATTACATATCTGAATATGCTATAATATATTAATATAATATTGTTCTATTTATTTTTATAAATATAATTTTCATTTGGCGTGAAATTATCTACGTTACATCAGATGTTTCTTTCACTTTTGAATCTTTGAATTAGACGGTAAAAGGTTATAAACGCATGTGAGACATTGAATATATTGCAGAATATTATTTTATTCTCTATTTTAATACGAAACAACGTTCCATCGACATGTTTACATTCATAAATTTTAGGTTATCTTTAAATGTCACTTTGACGTTTAAGACAATGTGAAAATCAAAATGGTCGTGCCTGTCACTCTGTGACGTCATTTGACAAGGGACGAAGCGGGGGTCTAGTAACCTCATTTTAAAGAATGTCATTTTCAATTACAATTTTTTCATGATTAAAGATCGATTTGAGGAAAAATAAAAAATATGGGTCTATTATTTTTCACTACTCTATCGATTAAAATTATAAAAAAAGTCTTGCATGACCTCATTCTTTAGTTAAGAACAATTTAAAATTAAAATTAGAAAGATAGATACTTTCTCTTTACCCCTTTAATACGATTTCGCGTAATTTTTACTGAACATGAGAACTTTGTTCTCGAAATACGTATCTCCCTTATTTTTCATTTAATTTTAAGGTTAGGGCACAGAGCACAAATTAATATACTAATCTGTGGTTAGGGGTAATTTTTAATTTTATTATTAGCATTTATTTTTCTGATCGTGCGTGAATTAAATCTCACGCTAAATAGTTCATTTTGTAGTGCCTCATTTTAATTTTTAAATAAATATCTCAGAGATCAAAGAATAACATATTCGTTTTTCAAACTTATGTTATCGTTAAAAGATCTTATAAAATTTAATATGAGGTGAAGCATAGAGTATGAACAATGACAGGATGTAAGGCTCTCGTTCCCCAAGTTAGTATTCTTGTTGTTGGTTAGTAGAATCTAACCTGGTGAAGGATCGCGCTCGCGTTCTTGTTGCTGGCTGGGTGCCGGTCGTACAGGGCTCTGGATGCTGAGCTGAGTAGGACGCGGGGGCCTAACTACAGCTACAGGGGACGGGGGTACTACACCTAACTCCATCTCTTCCACAACAAACACGGATTGCTTATCTACATCTTCATCTACACAACAACACAACACAACAACGTGCCATAACAAGCTGGTGCAACAAAAACAAAACAATCCCAAATAATGACAAAGAAAAAATGTACTAGGATTGATTTGCTACTAAGTTATTCAAATATTTATAACTAACACACTAAATGCATTCAATTATTCAATATTGTATGTGTAATGTTTATTAACTCTAAGGTGTATCAAAAGTTTATACAGGGTGTCTCTTAAATAGGGGGACATGGCTTAACCACAGATTCCTGAGTCTAAAATAAGACGATTTAACCAAACTTCCTTCTACCGGAAAGTGTACCATTTAGCCAGAATTCTGCTTCAAAGTTCTTTGAAAAAAAATTAATTTTGCTTATAATAATCGGACGCTTTATTCGATTTGGGTGAAATTTGGTATGACAGTTTATATAGTTATAAGTCATCTTTTAAGGTGATACTTGTTATTATTAGTGAACCACTAGTGTATGAAACTTAGGTCTCCCAACATTAATTAGATCGTAACTTTTTAATGGCAATGCCGAAAACGTGAAATTATTTTTCTTCAGAAGGATATATTCAATAGTAAACTTTTCTCTCTCTGTGTAATTTGTGATATCTGTTACGGTTCACACAGAAAAAAATAAAATCTTAGTGTCTGCACTGCTAAATTTTTAAAATAAATTTAATCTAGCAGTCTATCCAAATGTCAAACAAGTAATTTTTAATGACAGTAACAATTGTTTTACGGGTTGTCAAAAATTTTCTTCGCAATATTCTAAAATTAGTAACATCCGTGTGTTCGGCCTAATAGTATTTTACTAGCATTATTATAAATAAGACGATTACATATCTCAGCTTACTCCTAAACAAGTTGTGAAGATTGACAACTCGTTACTGTCATTAAAAATTACTTGTTTGATATTTGGATAGACTGCTAGATTAAATTTATTTTAAAAATTTAGCAGTGCAGACACTCAGATTTTACTTTTTTCTGGGTGAACCGTAATAGATATCACAAATTACACAGAGAAAGAAAAGTTTACTATTGAATGTATCTTTCTGAAGAAAAATAATTTCATGTTTTCGGCATTGCCATTAAAAAGTTACGGTCTAATTAATGTTTGGAGACCTAAGTTTCATACACTAGTGGTTCACTAATAATAACAAGTATCACCTTAAAAGATGACTTATAACCATATAAACTCTCATACCAAATTTCATCCAAATCGAATAAAGCGTCCGATTATTATAAGCAAAATTAATTTTTTTTCGAAGAACTTTGAAGCAAATTTCTGGCTAAATGGTACACTTTCCGGTAGAAGCAAGTTTGGTTAAATCGTCTTATTTTAATCTCAGGAATCTGTGGTTAAGCCATGTCCCCCTATTTAAGAGACACCCTGTATATCTCATTCCCAAATAAATACACTACCAATCGTTGAAATAGCAACGCCAAAAAAATATTAGGAATAAATAAGATTAAGCGTAGAAGTTGCCAGTTATTAGTAGTATAAACGATTAAAATTTGGAAACGCTGAGTTTAGTCTTGAAGAAATATACATGTTCAAACTTGTTTCAAATATTTCTTGCAAAATGATTCAAATTCAGTTCGAATTTGAGTGTTATCAAATAGAGTAATATCATGACAAAAAAGTCTCCGTACGATAACCAAACATTTAAATAATAATATATGAAAAAGAGGTGGTAGTTGTGCTTGATGAAACATTTTACAATAAGTAAATAAAAAATCTGATATGGTCAGCACATGGCCTCCCGCCAATTCCATGTTTAAAATAGCAATGAGCTTTAACAAAATCTACTTTGTTGTTCCAATAAATAGAAAAGTTTGCAAGACGAAATTTTGGATTATATTTTATTATGTTTTTCCTGAAAAATCTGTTAGAGCTTCAAATTAAGTACTACATCCGGTTCATTATATATAGTCAAAATCTAATATGTTGTTTCAAATTATATAAGAGTATTAAATATCAACTTTGCGAAGTTTTGGATCATTCATATATTTTAAGGAATAATTGTCACACACATTATTGTCAAAATCATCACCAACTTCCTTATGCTCTAAAACGCAATCTGTGTAAATTCTTCGCCGTACATTATCCATTTCGTAAATGTGAAGTTGCAAATTATTATTTGACACTTTGAAATCACGTTCTTATTGAGAGCTGTTTGATATATAATGCTGCAAACATCAAATTTAAATCGAATTATCCTGTATATCTAATATTTATGTATGATGGAAAATATATTATTTTTACAAACCTTAATTTCATTAGAATCATATTTAAACTACTAAATTCTTCTTAACACGGTTTCACTATTAATTTTAATGAAAATTGCTTCGTGACAGTGACATTTGTTTAAATATGTCAAATTTGTTATTAAAGTATTGTTTTTGTTTGACGCAGAGGCAAAGTGATGTACAAAAATAAATTATTTTATAATATAATGTAAAGTTATTTTAAGTTATTTACTAAATGCTATTATCGTAGAATTGAAGATTGTGCCATTATATTCTATTTGTATTGGTAAAAGTTGCTAAAAAATTATATTCAATGAATTTTTTACAAGAAAAACTGTTAAAAGCTTGTATAAATGATAGTTCAGGTTATCCGATATGCACTAAAAACTAATGAGCTCTTCCAACATTAGTATAGAATGGATATAATATTATATAATATATAATAATATATAATTTCAAAATTTTCTGATTGATAGTATTTGAGTAATCGTGTCCACAAGATACAGACACACACACACACACACACACACACGCACACACATAGTGTGAAATTAAGATTGTCTGCTAAGCCATATTTTTAGACACTGCTTTTAAAATATCGAGATAATCTTTGGATTAGCGAATTCTACTCTAATTTTAACAGTTTATATCTTAAAATATAGTCTAATCTATTTATAGTATCTACCTTTTTTGATAATATTATGAAGATTAAATTTTAAATACCGGAATAGAATAGAATTCACTAATCAAAAAATGAGGATTAGCTTAAACTTTGTTGTGAATCGGGCTGTAAATGTTTCGCAAATATTAAATATATGTATATTGGAATTTATGTCGCAATTCTGACCAAATCTGTAAGTCTTACAGATCTGTAAATCTGTAAAAAACTGACAATAACGCATCTATTTTTGTTGATAAATATAAAGTTATACATAAGAGTTGCAGCTTTTCGTTGCGATTTTGTTCATTTTTTACAGAATTACAAATCTGTAAGACTTACAGATTTGTTCAGAATTGCGGCATAAGATAGTTATTTGTCCTAAAATAGATTGAAATTATTGTCGTACGGAGACTTTTTTCTATAACTGTAAGTACAGTTTAACGCATTTAGAGACAGTAAGTAATCTGATTAATTTTTCTTGTTCTTTAATGTTTATGCCCGGTTTCATATACGATTGTTAAATCTTGTGTTAGTTAACAACTTTTCAAAATTAACAATTTGTTCAATTTTTATGAAGTTTCATGAAATTAGCAAATTAATTTTAAACTGTTGTTAGTCAACATGCATGTTAAAATTCATTTAGGGAATTATTGTATGTTTTAGTAATATAGACATCATCAAAAAATTCAAAAGGATTTCTTCGATCTCTGAATACTCTTTCTCTTCGCAGAAATCGAATATCAATTTCAAAAAATTCTTCTTTAGACTCATCAGATTACGAAAACATAGTTGAATAATATTTCCTGTGACATTAATGTAATGAATATATTTTTATTTTAAATTACACAGCTAATGCAACTTGTACTTACTAATTTTATTGTTGCAAATTAATTTATGACGGAAAGGACAAAATAAATATTTTGTTCTGATTACACATATGTGACAGATGTCATAAATAGCAACTGGTTAAAAATTTAACAAGACCCGAGACTGTTGTTAAAATAGCAAACCATTTAAACAAAGTTTAAATTTAGCATTTGTTGATGAAAGAAGAGTTCCTACTTAATCAGTTACTAAATTATTTAACAAATTGTTGAGATTTAACAAGTGGATATGAAACTGGGCATTAGAGATGTGAAATTTTAACCGTTTTCACTTTCAATACGCTGGATTTCATTTATTTATTTCTAATATTTTTGGTATCGCATTTTCGAGTGTAAAATATATATAACATAACCTTGTACTTGTACTTTAATGCTTTTCAATAATGTTTAATATATAAAAATATAGAACTACTAAAATCATTCAATAATCGAATATTGCCTTATCATTCATCAATAACAATAAATATAACAATAATTTCGTACCTGGTATTTTAGATTTCAACGCTGAAACATACGAATCCTGTCTGCTAACCTTCCTCTCTTCTTTTCCTTGCCACGATTCCACCGAATTGCTTCTCGCCCTCAGATAAACCTCATTCTCCAGCACATCTGCGAAATAACACCACTTTCCATTATCCCCATTCACATTTTGCCACATGGACAAAATAAAAACACAAATTCACAGCACAGCACATAAAGAGGTTAACAACGAATGGCAATGCGTTATCATCAGAATGACGTGAACTAGGTGAGATACGGAGTTAGTTACACAACTAGCGCTAACCTGTGGGAGGCATTTCGTTCGGAGGTAGACAGTGAAGGTGTTTACTGCCGATTGGGATTGAACGGTTGCCGGAGATCGACGAGTTTGCAATGACTTTTGCATCTTAGGAAGATAATCACAACATAAACTATACATTTTTACTGCTCTACAATGTATTTTGTATGTATTGTTTTTGTTCTGTATTTTTTAAGAAGACACAAAATAAACTATAAATTTTTATTGCTCTATAATATATACAGGTGTCCCATTTAAGGTACGAATGCATTGGTATCTCGAGAACCGTAAGAGCTACGAGGTTGGTTAAATTAGACAAAAGTTGCCCCATTAGGAGGCTATTTTAATGGTGTTTTGTTATTTGCAAAAAAAAATGCATAGGTCACTAGATACAGGGGAAACGAACTTTGACAACGAATGTAACAACTCAACATATCATATTTTTCCCAACGAGAAAAATTCATTTCTATTACTCGTAATAATCTACTATTGTCAAGTAAAATTCAGAAATTCAATTGTTGCACTTTTTCGTTGTTTGTTGTTTCCATAGCAGTCTTCAATTTACTTTTTTCAATTTAATTTTAGCATAAATAACAATTTTTATTAATTTTTCTGTTAATTATAAAAATAAATTATTATTGTTTTATATCATTGTAAAGCTAAAAAAAATCTCTATTTAAAAATGCTATAGCTTAATATGACCTCCATATGAAAAATAAAAGTTGCTATCAGTAACTCGTAAATAGTTAGATATAAAAAAAATTTAAGTACTTCTGCAAATTCACCATACAAAAGTGCCTTAAGAAAGTGCAAACCAGAATCTCGTATTATTACATATAACAAAGTTATAAGCAAAAAAAGAAAATCGCGAAATTTACATTTTCCCCTGTATCTAGTGACCTATGCATTTTTTCGCAAATAACAAAACACCATTAAAATAGCCTCCTAATGGGGCAACTTTTGTCTAATTTAACCAACCTCGTAGCTCTTACGGTTCTCGAGATACCAATGCATTCGTACCTTAAATGGGACACCCTGTATAGGGCTAAAATTATGAACTGCTTTTGTTGTGTATTTTGTAGTATTTTTTTTGTGAAATTTACCAGAACTATTATGCAGCGTGTTCAAAAAAAATCTTAGTAAGCTATGAACAAAAAATCGCATGTCAATTTGAAAGCATTCACTTAATTGTCAATTTGAGACGAGATATTGTCAAAAATGTTATCAGTAGTAATAGTATAACAAGCGAGTGAGAATAAATTGAAAATGGCAACAAGTTCGAGAAAGAAACTGGAAAATTATTTTCTAATTTATCGAACTCTCGAATTATATTTAATTAGATTATTTTTTGATCTACAAATTTGTTTCAAACAATGGAAAGCGACTGTCTTGCTATTGTGTCGCCATCTACTGTCTTAATTAACTAGCTTCATTCATTTACATGGTGCAGTTGGCAAGTATTTTTTGACAACTAGAACATAACTTTGACAGGGCAAAATAAATTTAAATAATGGCCTTCACACCGAGTGATTATTAATTACGGCGTTCCCAAAAGTGGCTTCTATAATTTTTTGATTTATTTCATGAACACAAACATCACTAAATCGGTGCTTTTCGTTCATTTTATTTATGTGTTGATAACAAAAACAGAGATGAAAATGCCGGGCCTAAATAAGCATTTTTAACGTTTGTTGTGATTTATATTTCAATTTTGCCGTAAGTATAAAAAAAATCGGCCGACAATAATTTGTGTAAAGGATAATATTTATCAATAAAAAACGTAAAAGTAAGTTTAAAACAACAAAAACATTAAAATTTCACATGTTAAAAACAAAACGTCATATTGAAAAACTAATTAATCACAAATAAAATTCACAATTGTGTGAAAAGACAAAACAAAAATTAGTTCAAAAAACCTAATAAAAACTGCGACAAAATGTTTAAAATCAAATAAAAAAATATTTCTCTCTTACCAGAATTGTCAAGCGACCGGCTTTCTCTTTGAGTAGGCCTCCTGTTCATATCCCTCCTGATATCCTTATTGTTTTCAATCTCCAGTGTCTCGAATTCTCGTTTTCTGACGGCGACATTTGGCACAACTCTCTTGTTACTCAATCGGGACAACTCGCTCCGGTAGAAATTCGTACGGTCGCTTAAAGAACCATCTTCTTCTTCGGGTAGCGGGCGACCGGATTCAAACTGGCGAGTACGCCGAGAAACGATTTGAAGATTCGGTGGCACTGGATATCTGAAAGGGAGGACATTTGTCAGTTTGTCAGACATTTTTTTACTATATACGAATCTAAAATCATACTAGTTGGACCAACTATAACTACAATATACGAGGGTCATTCAATAAGTAAAGAGACAAATTCTATAATTTTAAAACTATTCAATGAATGTGTACAATCTTTTCAGGCGTGTTAGTTGGCAACCTTGGGGCTTGGGATATGCTCTGATCAGCTGTTTCGTCATTTTATGTCAAAATAACCTCAAAATTTTCAATTCACCATGGCAAGTCCACTAGAAGATTGCACCTTAGAAGAGCAGCGCTCAGTCATTAGATTTTTAGTCGCAGAAGGTGTAAAACCAAGTGAAATTTTTTCTAGAATGTTGATACAGTACGGTAAAAGTTGTATGAACCGTGCGAATTTTCACAAGTGGGTTGATCGGTTTAAAAGTGGCCGAACAAGTGTAGGTGATGAACCCCGATGTGGACGTCCAGTAGAAGTTTCTGGTCCCTCATTGGAATCGAGGATTGACGGACTTATTCGTGATAACAGAAGAATTACTGTTGAAATGATAGCTGAGGAAGTTCAAGTACGTGTTGGAACTGTTCACAATGTCATTCAGAACAATTTAAAGTACAGAAAAACGTGTGCCAGATGGGTTCCCAGACAGCTTACTGACGCTCATAAAGAATCAAGGCTTTCCATTAGTCAAGACTTAAAGCAACGAAGTTTGATTGAAGGAGACGCTTTTTTTGAAAGAATAGTGACCAGCGACGAGGTCTGGATCCATCACTACGACCCTGAGACCAGAAGGCAGAGTATGGAGTGGAAACACACTAGCTCTCCAGTTCGCAAAAAATTCAAGGTTCAACCTTCCGCCGGTAAAGTGATGCTGACCATCTTTTGGGACTCACAGGGTCCAGTCTATTGCGATTTCCTTGAAGATCAGCGAACTATCAATAGCCAATACTACTCTAAGATGCTAGAACACAAAGTTAGACCAGCTATCAGGAGCAAACGCCGTGGACTCTTGTCAAAAGGAGTCATTCTTCAGCACGATAACGCCCGCCCTCATACAGCCCAGCTGACCCGAGATAAGCTTCAAGAATTGGGTTGGGAGGTCTTACCTCATCCTGCCTACAGTCCCGACCTCGGCCCATCTGATTTTTACCTGTTTGGACCACTCAAAGACGCCCTACGTGGAAAAATATTTGCTAACAATGAGGAAGTTAGGGAATCGGTGCAAAAGTGGCTTCGGGGTAAATCGAAAGAATTCTTCGCCAAGGGAATTAGGAAGCTGCAAGAATGATGGGACAAGTGCATAGCTGTGGGGGGTGATTATGTTGAAAAATAGCCTTAATTTTGAAAGATTGAAATAAACCGTTTTTGAGCTATAGCCATTTGTCTCTTTACTTATTGAATGACCCTCGTAATAAATTTAAGATAAAAGAAAAGAAATTTAGAATAAATTGAAATTTTCAAATATTAGCCGCACAACATTGACAAATGCTTTAGAACCTCTGCTAACATGATTTTAGAGCTCGTTTGTTAAGGAGGTTCGAGCGAAACTAATGAGTCAAGATAATATTTATATTTTTTTGTTCTTTTAATTGCTAAAATAGTTGTAAAAATTTATAATTTTAATTAATATACGTGTATTGAGCCTCTAAGCACATAATTAATTTGTATTTAACAAAAAAAAGTACTGAAATGACTTCAGTATTTTGAACATATGTGGTGGAAGAAAGTTATGTGGCAACAGCGCGTCCCGTAAAATTATTATATTAAATTTATCTGTCAATTTCAGTAATCACAAATTTTAAAAAGAATAAAACTAAATAGCTTTATTATATTCGAAAAAAAGTTATCCGTAATATAGATACAAATTATACTTCAATCTTTTTCCTTTATATCAGCTGGGACGTGCAACGTTGCCAAGTCATTCTTCATCTGTTCTGCAACTATCGATGTAAAATGAAAACATAATGTTCAACATTAATTTTCAAATTAATTTGAACGGTAAAAAGGAATTATAAACTTCTCATAATATACTACAAGTCTTTAGTTTTATTATACTTGTTTTTTGTTCATCAAAATTGGAAAGATCAATATAAAACAAATAAAAAAAATATCTACGGAAATGTTTCTGCCGTAAGAGCTTATGTATTAGAACATTGAAAACGTCAACTTTATAAGCGTATTTATAAGAAACTAGACGGTGGAATGTTTTTTATTTTTTACAGGGCATCGAACCCGCCAAAAACTGGGTTCGGTTTAGGTTCAGGTTAATTTGTTTTTTGAAAGATGGGTTCGGGTGCGGTTCTGGTTCAAGCATTAATAAAATTTGCGGTTTTGTTCGCGGTTCAGGTTCGAAATAATGTAAAATGAAAGCCGGAATTTACGCAAAACGCAACAAGAAACGAACACAATTTTCACGAAAAGTCAGCCCAGACAGCAACGCAGACCCCTAAGACGTCGATTATCGGCTGTATTTACTTTTCGATCTAAACATTAACCTGAACCGGAGTTGAACCCCGAACCTGAATTTTAATACTCGGTTCGGTTTCGACTCAGGTTCAATTAAAAATATATCTGAGGTTCGGTTCTCGGTTTGGGTCTTTGGGTTCCCTAAAATGTTACGGTTTGGTTCCGGTTTTGGTTCGGGTTCGATGCCCTGATTTTTTAGAATAGTTGGATAAGATATCATTCGTGATAATTACAAAATTTGAAACCATAAAGTTGAAAATTAATTTTTACACGGGAATCGCTCGAACCTCCTTAAAAAAGAAATGCTCTCTGAAATTTTTCTTACCTTCTTTCATCTAGGCTGTTCATATTTTCATTTGGCAACGAAGAATTTGGCAGTAAAGACCCATTCAAAACGATATCTTCATAATCTTGCACCGGGAGCGTACTTTCATGAATTCTACTTAGAGTAGTCACAAAAGAATTTTTATCTTTCGACTGTCTTATATTCGAATTTCTTTGTAGCGGAGAATTGGATACTGGACCTCCGACTATAAACTGAGCAGGTTGTCCAGTCGCAGATTCGTAGAATTTATTCCTCGCAAGTTGCATATCGTTTCTCGAAAGTTGCATTTCGTTTCTTGAAAGCTGCATTTCATTTCTCGCAAGCTGCATTTCGTTTCTCGCAAGTTGCATGTCGTTTCTTGACAGTTGGATATCGTTTCTTGAATCTTTTCCATTTTGAGGTTGGAATTGAAGATAATCTCGTTCGGAATCAATGTCGATTTTGACGCGCTGAAAGTTCTGATGAGTCGGTTTGAGGTTATTTGATTTGGCGGGAGAATTTTCGCCGTTTAAACTTGGTTCATTTGGCGGCCATTCTTTCTGTAATTTCTGAGGCCTTGAATAAAATTCTCGTTGTATTACTGCGGGTAAAAGTTTATTGTCTTCACTTTTCCATCCTGTAGGTTGGCTAGGTCGCCGTAAAAACTCCTCCTTTTTTTCAAAACTTTTTCTGAAGCGTGTCATTATAACAGAATCATCAGTTTCTTGTCCTGTTAACGTACTGGCGGAGTCGTATGAACTAAGACTATCTTTGCTTCCGTCGGCAAGAGAAGAAGATAAAGATGCGGTTGATTCCCGTCGGTAGGGTAACTGATCCGTCTTGCTTGTCTTCATTTTGGAGCTGGAGATAACCATGTCTAAGCCTGGAGCGGAAAAGTCGTCGACGCTGCTTCCTTCGGAGGCTCGCCGGCCCATCTGCACCGGGACCTGGGGCTGAGCCCGGCGGTCTGCATACGGCTCGCTGTAGATGCCTTCCACTAACGAATCGCGGAGGGAGTTACGCTGATGGTGAGGAGGTACTCGGTGTTGAATCGGCCTAAGAAGATTACCACAATAAAAAATTCTATACCTACTGGTTTTTAAACACTTTTTTTGACCTAGGCGATGTGCACATGCAGTTATACAAAAAGTCTCTGTACGACAATAATTTTAATCTATTTTAGGAAAAATAGCAGTCAAAAACCCAATATATTTAATATTTTGCATTAATATCTTCGAGCATATAATAGATATTTATGGCTGGGACCTTATACCAAAGTTTATCCCAATTTCAATTGTAGTATTATAACAAATTAAAATTTAATAAACTTGCTACATTTCTTATCTACTTATGTTACAATTTATCTTACGTTTATTGGTAATATTTTCCACTGCAGCACAAGACCTCTCGCCATTTCCACATTAGGATGTATAAGTATTGTATTGCACTTCGCTTTCGAACCGTCGTTTTATAACAAAATATTACAGAACTTTACTCAAATATTGTTTTTTGTTGTATTTAATATGTCTTCTGCACACATATAACTCTAATTATATCTAATTTTCATTGCATGAGGAAGTTTCTAAATGTCAGATATTCTTCCAATTCATTAACTAGATTGGCGGTATTTCTGATGGATATATGCATTTTACCACAATTTTACCTATAATTTCAAATATTTAATTAATAAAACAATAAGAAAAGTTAAATTTACTTCCCAGAAAAAGCTATCAGAATGTCACTAAAACTGCTGATATTTGACAATGACATGTGTCATGTTATAAACATTGGAATTTGTCAACTGGTTTCCTTAGTGCCTTGGCCTCTGCGATTAGTTTACTCTATAAATTATAGTGTCTTTATCTCTAAATCTATCCAAGATATAATAAAATTTTTAAGTGTATTAGATGGAGAATTTTATGTTCTTCAATATTTAATAAAAAAAACTCCCAAAAAATTATATTTAGAAGAACTTTTCTAAGAAACTACTACTTGTTACCAAAACCTTTACAGCTCTTCCCAGGAATGTCAGATTGAGGAAACTGCAGTTAAATATTTTTTAAGTCTTATAGTTTTTGAGGAATCGTGTCTACAACATCCAGACATACACACATATACATTTTAAAAATGTTATAATCGGATTCTAGGGACCTTAAATCGTGCTTATCCAATAAAATCTGGATATGCGAATTTTAACATGAATCCAATACCTCTCTTAGCGAGAGGTAAAAAAAAATTAATATATTGAGTTTCAGACAGCTATTTTTCCTAAAATAAATTGAAATTATTGTCGTACGGAGACTTTTTTTGTATGACTGTATATAAATAAGTTGTATTCTTCTCGGAATATTTTTATTCTTACGTGAAAAGCATTATAGCATATAATTTGGATGAAAGTTTTAAAAAAATCAGATTTTCTTTCTTGTTACCTGTACAACAAGTTATCCTTCGGCAATGCGTACAACTGTTCAGAACTCCTGGCGTCCCGTTCTCTAGGTTGTGACCACGAACTCCTATTTTCCGCAGTAGAGTAAGGCTCTTCGTAGCTTCTCCAAGAGACGGTATCAGCTGCTCTAGACCTGGTGGAGGCCGGGTAGACGATAGGCCGGTACTTCAACAGTTCTTGTTGTTGTTGTTGATGTTGTTGTTGTTGTTGAGGATACTGTTGTTGCTGGTGTCTTGGTGAAAAAGTTTCAGGACTCGCGAAGCGTTTCGGACGTTGGTTTGTCTCAGGATTGTGGGCTGTTTCCGGAAAGAACTATAACAGGAAAGAAGAAGTTAGCAATATATTAACAGTATTTCTTGTATATTTAAATGGAACGCATATATCTGACAGTGGTTCGTACTAACATTCCCTGAGGAGATCATGATTCGTGTCCCTTGCTGTATGTATGTACATTATTCACGAGTTCCATATATTTTTTTTCTACGTTTTCAATAAAAGTGTGAAAACGTTGTTGAGATTCCCATTATAAAAAATCTGTTGTGGCCAACACAAGACTTTCCCGTTAATTTGATGTATTTTGTACAAATCCCATACCAAAAGTTCATTGAAAAAGATTCTATATATATCCAGTAAAATTGTAACACGAACATAATACAATTTTTTACAAATTCCATACAGAAAGTTCCTTGGAAAATATTCTATAAATCCAATAAAATTATTACATGAATATACATTATGTATACTAATATATATAAATACTCTAAAAATGCGTACACTTACGTAACATTATCTTTACAATCAAATAATATTACTACCAGGTTTATATCTCTTCCCATTTTTGAATTATTGCCCTAAAAGTCAATATACCCCACATTTAGATAAAAACTTCAAAATTTTCAAAAATCTAATTTTTATGTATCTAGATACTTCTCAATGCGCTGATTCCAAATTTTGAAACCGCAGCTCGATATCTCGTTTCGTTCTCGAGATATTTAGATTTAAAGTTTTGCTCAAAACTGCCCAATTTTGGGTCGTAACCCAAAAATGGGTCGAAATATGGATTTGACGACAACACCATTCGATTCTACGGGCAAAATTACATAAGTACACCAATTTTCAGAATATTTGAACACCGCATACAATCTCTAAAGCAAAATAACTGAAAATGGCCGAAAATCGCAAAAATCGTAAGGGGTACCCCTTACGATTTTTTCAGATTTTGGCCATTTTCAGGGGTTTTCAAACTTTTATTAATAAAAAATGAACCGATTGGACAAAAATTATGAAAATTCCTATACTTATGTATTTTTATCCGTAGAATCGAATGGTGATGTCGCCAAATTAATATCTCGACCCATTTTTGGGTTAATACCCAAAAATGGGCAGTTTAGAGCAAAACTTTAAATCTTAATATCTCGAGAACGAAACGAGATATCGACCTGCGGTTTCAAAATTTGAAATCAGCGCATTGAGAAGTATCTAAATACATAAAAATTAGATTTTTGAAAATTTTGAAGTTTTTATCTAAATGTGGGGTATATTGTCTTTTGGGGCAATAATATAAAACTGGGTTAAATATAAATTTGGTAGTAATATTATTTAATTGTAAAGAGAATGTTACGTAAGTGTACACATTTTTAGAGTACTTGAACAACTGTGTGAATTTTTAGAAATAAAGTATTGAAATAAAAATGGATAAATACTACAAAAAAATTCCTTTGAAAAGATTCTATAAATCCAATAAAATTATAACATGAACAAACACTATGTAAATTGCACTTGACAATTCCTTCTTTCTTCTTCAGTTTTCTCCAATTTTATTAGGGGTCACTGTTTCTTACTTCTCTTCTCTATCACTCATTCCTGTCCAACGCATCTTCTTCACACAGCTCTTCCTCTCTCAATTCTAATTGACAGATGTTAGTGTCAATATATTGTATGTTTCTGTTATAATTTTATTGGATTTATAGAATCTTTTCCAAGGAACTTTTGGTATGGGATTTGGACAAAGTACATAGAATTGACGAAAGGTAATGTGCTGGCCACATCAGATTTTTAGTTTATCAAGTTTTAACTAACATAACTTTCGCACCTTAATTACAAATTACAGATAAATAACTGTTTAAAATGTTGGTGCAAATTTTGTTTTTCACGGCCTACATGATTTGCTTATCCCAATAATTCTAGCGTGACCCTGTATTAAATATATTTGCAACAATGTATGTACACACATATTGATATTTCAATATATTCTCAAAATCCACAAATAAATATTTAGAATATTGTATCAATAGTTATTTGTATATATGTATTATCTCGTATGAACCATGTTCTAAAAATGTAACTACAATGTATATTTTTTATTTACACATAAATTTCATTGTGAAATAAATAATACTGTGCACTATGTTATTTTATATAAAATAAACATAAATATATTCATATTATATTTGTTTTGTTTCAAAGTTTATTATTTACTATAATGTAACATACTTACAATTTTACGAGGAAATCCACCAAAATTTTTCTCTCTTTCAAATTTTAAACTCATTTTAAATACTCACATTAAAAATGAAATAATAAGTTTTAAATAAAAATTAAAGAATATCAAAAATAACTTTTAATAAACTGCTACATCGCTAATGTCTTCACTAGAAAGCAAATCTTGGCAAACTGATGAAAGATACACGTAGACTGTCTGTAATCTACAATTATCATTGTGAGACATCTAGTTTTACCCTTAGTTGTAAATACTGAGTCACCCCTTATCTATAAAGACTATTTAGACTGGGAATTGAGACGCTACGCACTCCGCTATTCTATGCAAGAAATGTAAATAAATATGTTTTGACAAAATTTGTACGATTATCAAATTTAATCGTAGTATAGTGTGATTAACAAATGGAAGTTGACGTTTAAATTATTATTGAAATTATTACTAGTCATTAAAAGTTCAGAAATCGGCTCTAAAGTGATCCATTATAAGATGATTTCAAGCATATACAATGTTGCCAACCTTATAATAATTTATTGTATATATACAGGGTGTAACAAGTACACCAACCACCGCCATTGTTATCTTTATTATTACAGTTACAAAAAAATACTATAGAACAAAGTTGTAGGGGACCAAGGGGGACATCCTTTCAGAGAAAAAATTTTTTTTTTTAAATCAGTGGTTCTAAAGTTACAACACAAAGTTATATTTTTTCAAATGGGATTCTACATATTTTTTATGACTATTCAATAGCATATTTTTTTCTGAATTTAACCATGTATTAGTTTTATATCCATACATAATAAAAATATTGAAAAAAATGCGATTGAAATTTAAATAAATTTTTATTTTTAATATTATTGTACAGTAGGCCATGGATGAGAAACAAGAAATTGAAAATTAATAATTGTTAATTACTCCTTATAAATAATGTTCTATTTGATTTCCATTATTTTCTAAGCATAATTCTATTCTATTTAAAACAGAAGAAGTAGCTTTTATTACAGTTTCTGGTGTCAAAGCAGCGCAAGCTTCTCTAACTCTGTCCATCAAATTTTGTTTCCTTGTCACTGGTTTTGAATATACTCTTTAAGATATCCCCATAAAAAAAAAATCAAGGGGTGTCAAGTCCGGGGAACGAGCGGGCCATTTGTATGGCCCATTGTTGCTATCCACCGACCTTGAAACATTTCGTCGAGCCGTTCGTACACTCGACGAGTATTGTGAGCCGGCGCTTCATCTTGTTGGAACAACATATTTTGTCTTTCATTCAAGTTTAAATCTTCTAAATAATTTAATAATTCATTTTCCAAGAAACATAAATAATGTGCAGCGTTTAAATTGTCTTCATAAAAATGTGGTCCAATAATTTTATTGCCAAACATTCCAAGCCATATATTAAAGCTCCATCTGTGTTGATTATTTTTTTCTCTAAATTCACGAGGATGTTCTTCAGCCCAAATGTGCTTATTACCAAAAACCATTCGCAAAACACTATTCTGCGTTCATTGTCATTATTATGTTTAGCATGTAATAGTTTGTATGAATATGATTTTAAATTATGCTTTTTCAAAATGCGCCATACGGACATATTAGAAATAAAATGTTCTTGAGCAATTTCGCGTGTGGATGAATTGGGATTACGCGCAATAGAAGCTAAAACTGCGATTTCTATTTCTCCATTGTTTCTCACGGGATGTTGCCTTTCACGTTTTTGTGAAAATAATCCATAGTTTTTCAAATTTCATGCTAATCGCCTGATTACTGACCTCCCTGGACGCGGTTTGTTTGGATATCTCGTGGCATAAATATTGCACGCTTGTATGGCATTTTCATTACACTCACCATAAATTAATAATAAACGATACAAATCTTCATTTGTATAAACATCAGCCATATTGTCACAAAATAATTTCAAAACACAAAGAATAACAATTTACAACAATTAGTACGCCAATTATTATTTGACAGCAGCTATATTTTGTTCTTTTGTTATTGTTTTTCATCCATAGCCTACTGTACAATAATATTAAAAATAAAAATTTATTTAAATTTCAATCGCATTTTTTTCAATATTTTTATTATGTACGGATATAAAACTAATACATGGTTAAATTCAGAAAAAAATATGATATCGAATAGGCATAAAAAATATGTAGAATCCCATTTGAAAAAATATAACTTTGTGTTGTAACTTGAGAACCACTGATTTAAAAAAAATTTTCTTCTCTGAAAGGATGTCCCCTTTGGTCCCCTACAACTTTGTTCTATAGTATTTTTTTGTAACTATAATAATAAAGGTAATAATGGCGGTGGTCGGTGTACGTGTTACTTACAGCCTGTATATATATAAGATAAATTGCAACGACTAGTTTTTAACCAATCATGATGTAAAACACTTGAAAATTCAACCAATGGGAACTGTATTACACTGATACTGTCAGTGTGACAATTAATGTGTCAAATTCATTTACTCTAGAAGTAAATTTATTCTGCCCTTTATAAAATCGGGTGTTAATCTTCTTTTCCAGTGGCGTGCGGTGCGTTTCTGTGTTGGGTGTGCAGATTTTTTTAAAAAAAGTATTATGTTGCTAGAATCTTAGGTTAACAATTCAGAATTATCTTATTTTTTATACTAGGTTCCTTCTAGAAAATGGTTTCTTCAGTAAATCCGCTATTAGTAATTCACTTGCAATTTCTATTCTATAAATTTTCATAAATACAAATATAAGTTAAATAAATAATATATAAATTATATACCAAATACCTAAAATTAATAATTAATTGTTTGCCTGAATTTGTTTATGCTTGTGAATACTACCAAAACTAATTTTACGGCGATACGTGCACAAAATATGCTGCACGCTGGAGAGTGCGATGGGGCGATACGTATTTCTAATATTTTATCCTTGTCTGCGCAAATACACTGTTCCTATACCCTGCCTATGTAAAACTTGCGCACCGAGTGCAGTGCGGAGATCTGCACTTACCCGGCAATTTACAAATTCGCTGATAGGCAACCAAACACGCTACTATTCGTTATTGTCCCATAACTGTATTAATATTTTTATATTTTGCATATCATATATTAAGATCAAATCAATTAAATAATTCACATTTTAATGCAATAAATTTTGAAATTATTCGCAGGGTGTGCAGTGCACACCTTGCACATATGGACTGCACGCCACTGTTCTTTTCTTACCTTTTGCAAGACGTCATCCTCCTTGGGCACGACCAGCAGATGCAAATACGGCGGAGAAGCTTGTATAAGTTGGACAACCTCTGCGTAGGGTTTCCCAGTGACAGGGCAACCGTTCACTGCCACGAGTCGGTCCCCGTGGTGCAGACCTGCTCGGTGAGCCGGGCTCTGTTCCGAGACGTGCTTCACGAAGATGGTTTCCATTGGAGAGCGCAAGGCTCCCACGGCTGCGTGCCTGCCATCCTGAGCCTACGGAGAAGATCAAGGTTTTAGTTAGTTTTGATTTAAAAAACTATGATTGGTGTAATAATGAGGTATTGTGCGATTTCTTTTTCTATAATATTTAAATTCATACTTGACACGTTTCACAAGATTTCAGTCTCTGAACGAACCTTTCGGTCATTTATCAGAGGGTTTATGGGTAGAGATGCATTCGATTACGAGGTTTGGACCGGCCCGGCCCGAAGCCCGCCTCGATTTCGGGTCGATCATCGAGCCGGGCCGAAGATATTTTTAATGAAGTTAAAAAGGATCAAAATGATTTAATAACAACATACTTCACATATTAATAAATAAAAATCTGTTGTGGCCAGCACAAGACCTCTCGCCATTTCCATATTAGGCTATATAAGTATTGTATTGCACTTCGCTTTCGAACCGTCGTTTTATTACAAAAAATTACAGAACTTTACTCAAATATTGTTTTTATTGTATTTAACATATCTTCTGCACACATATAATTCTAATTATATCTATTTTTCATTGTATGATGAAGTTTCTAAATGTCACAGATTCTTCCAATTCATTAATTGGCGGTATTTCTGATGGATATATGTATTTTACCACAATTTTACCTATAATTTCAAATATTTAATTAATAAAACAATAAGAAAGATTAAATATACTTCCCAGAAAAAGCTATCAAAATGTCACTAAAACTGTTAATTTTTGACACTGACATGTGTCATTTACAAACTATATTATAAACATTGGAATTTGTTAGTGTTGCCACAAGACCAAGACCAGTCTTGGTCTTGGTCTCGTCTCGTCTTGGTCTTGTCGAGACGAGACCATCATTTGGTCTCGACTAGAAAAGTCGAGACGAGACGAGACTAACATCAAGTCTTGTCGAGAAAGTCTTGAGTCTCGACAAGACTCTCGACTTCAGATCAAAGGTATTTTTTTAAACATATACCTATTCTAAAAGTCCTTCAAAAACTGAGAGTATTGCTGTAAATACTGATTGAAAATTCGAATAAATAAGAGAGATATTAATTTTTCAAATTTTGTAATTTTCTACTTTCATAATTGTGTCCCAGAAACATTAATTTATGTAAATATGATGTATTCCTTATTCATCTAAATAATCCAGATATAAGTTTTAAATGAATTTAAATTACAATGTAAGTGGGATGAAATGAAAACAGTACCAATTTAGAATTCTTATGTTATTTTAATGCACCAATATTTTTATTAAATTAATATCAACCTTTATTTTATATTACACATGTTATTTGAATTTAATTTTTGTTTAATTCCCAATTAATATATTGGTACAATTGGGTATATGACATACTGACTTCATCTTCAAAAATATTTCCAATTTTCAAATAGCACACAAAAGTTACATCAGTGGTGCATTCTGCAAGTTAGCAATGTACTTCAGTTTTATTTATTAAATTAATATATTATAACAAAAGTAACGTTCCCTTCAAATATACATTATTTTTCTTTTATTTTTAAAGAATCTATTGTGATTCTTAGAATTTTGCGAAAATGGACACAAAGATTTTACGATCTTAGGGAAATTCCCGTTTTAAAATAACCATATTCTACATTTTCAACGGATGTACTTCTTATTCACCTAAATAATTCTTCCATTGAAACATATGAATAATATCGCATGTATCATTTAGTAATATATTTGGTGTCAGTCGGGATCGAACCCGGTTCCCCCAGGTTCGCGACCAGACACTCAGGCACGCGGCCACGGGACTCCAATTTTAAATGGCACAAAAGTGACCCCTGTGGTGCACTCTCCACACCAGCTATGAGTGCCCGTGAGGTGACGCCTGGTAAGCGCCCACACGGTAAAATATATCGTCATCATTACCGATGTCTACATGTGTTGTAGATACTGGCACACCCAGAAATGGGTAATATGCCGTGATGATATATTTATTTTATTTTATTTATCATTTAGTAAAAAAAAGATAAAAGTTTATGTATCTTTTACATGTATAATGAAAGTAAAACTTTATCTCAACAAAGTGAAATGTAAGTGACATTGTTAAAATATGTAGTTACAGGTATAACAATGTGGGAAAATTGGTATCAGATATTCTAAGAAACTGGTATTAAGCATTTCTCGTAAGAACACATGCAAAATGCAAGTACACTCGCCCGGTGCCCATGGGCGTATACAGGGGGGCCAGGGTTGGGGGGGGGGGGGGGCGCCCCCTGAGAAAATTAAAATACATTGTATAAATTCATTCATATGAAAAAATTGAAAACAATAATCAACGTTTACTTAAAGAAAATAGAAATATAAAAGTCGTAATGTACAAGCCCTTCTTTAATAATGTTCTTAAAACTTTGTATGCACAAAGGTGTAAAACAAACTGTTTTTCCAATTCCCTAATATAATATAATTTTTAAAAAATGGGTAAAAAATAACACAACATTTCTTTTCTTGTAAAAATCCAATAATGGAACAATAAATTTTACAACGGTGCTATAAATGCTGTATATTACCAGACAATAACAACCACTTTTAGACATCTGCTAGTAATAAAAGTAGGTAGGTTTGCCCAACCCAAATCCAAATATTTCCGAATACAATACTTTACCCAATCTAACAATTTTGCATCCTAAAAATATAAAAATATGTAATAAAGAAAAGTATAAACGTATGATAAAGAATTAAATGAAACATAACATAGACAATTTTTATGAGGAATCATTATTATGGTTTCATAAGTGGAAAGAGGAACCTCTTGAGAAATAAATACCATATGAAGAATTATTAGATATCTCCAAAAAATTCTATCCATTTTTACTCCATGGCTTGATTTTATTTTTAACTCTACCTACTACAACATGTAAAAGAAGTTTTAGTAGGTACATAAAAAATCTGTTGTGGCTAGCATAAGACCTTCCGTCAATTTGATGTATTTTGTACCAATCCCACATCAAAAGTTCCCTAGAAAAGATTCTATATATTCAATAAAATTATAACACGAACACATACTATTTTTTACAAATTCCATACCGAACGTTCTTTGGAAAAAATATGAATCCAATACAATTATAACACGAACAATCATTATGTATATTGTACTTGACACTGACATCTGTCAGTTACAATTTTTTGAATATATCAGCTGTTTCTATGATTATAGTAAAGCTAACTGATTTTGGAAAGTTACTCTATTTATAATTCGTTAAACCGTACAACTGTTATTATTGAAGTTTCTTAGTTACTATTTTTTTTACTAATTTTATAAATTTAAGCAAGTTTATTATAATTTATTTGTTTTTCAAATAAGTGTGGTACGCGTACTAGGGGATACGTGGAAGGTTAAGTTGTAGTTATCTACTTATTTAACATTTATTTAGAAAAATATAAAAAAAATAGCGAAAGAATTTTTTTTTTTGGGGATTTTTGTCCATTTACTTACTGCTTCATTTAAACATATACATACCTATTTAACTATTGCTAATAATATAAATGCATTGCTGTGATTCATACTGTAGCTAAGGATTTGAAATTATATATTTTATGTTTATTAACAAGAAACAACACTCGGTATGTATGTATATTTTCATATTAATTATTTCAAGAGCTCAAGTATCAAGTTGATATTTACAGAAAAAATAATAAATATCTCTAATATTATTTGGAATTTTTGAATCGCGATTGTACTGCTGTTCTTAGAATTTTATGTACTATTAGATGGGATTATAAAAAAAAATGTTAATGGAGGCAAAGTCGAGAGTCTTGTCGAGACTCGAGACGAGACGAGACTGACATCAAGTCTCGTCTCGACAAGACCAAGACGAGACCACTCTAGTCGAGACTAAGTCAAGACCAAGACGAGACCGACCCCAAGTCTCGTCTCGTCTCGACTTCTGGCAACACTAGAATTTGTAAATTGGTTTCCTTAGTTCCTTAGCCTCTGCGATTAGATTACTCTACAAATTTATAGTGTCTTTATCCCTAAATCTATAGAAGATATAATAAAAATTTTAAGTGTATTAGATGGAGAATTTTATGTCCTTCAATATTTAATAAAAAAACTCCCAAAAAATTATATTTAGAAGAATTTTTCTAAGAAACTACTACTTCCGGTTGTTCAATTGTTACCAAAACCTTTTCAGCTCTTCCCAGGAATGTGAGGAAACTGCAGTTAAATATTTTTTAAGTCTTACAGTTTTTGAGGAATCGTGTCTACAACATCCAGACATACACACATACACACACATATCCACACACACACACACACAGACACCATTTTAAAAATGTTATAATCGGATTCTAGGGACCTTAAATCGCGCTTATTCAATAAAATCTGGATACGCGAATTTTAGCATGAATCCAATACCTCTCTTAGCGAGAGGTAAAAATTTATTATTTTACTTCAAGAATTCTAGGTTATTCATTAAAACATAATAATTATATTGTGATGTTATTATTAATGTTATTACACGTATACTTAAATAAAAGTGATGTTTGTTCCTATTTTTTCTATTTTTTAGCAGAAACAAAGTTAGATAAAATATCCTTATGTAAATTATATTTTTTATATAAGATTTGTGAAAAAGTTGTTTAAATTTTCCAACGGCTTTGATAAACAAAATGTTAAATACTCGTAGGTCTGTAATTTTTATAACAAACTTACACTAGAAGGGTCTCTTTTTTAACTACTTATGTTAACTAATGTTGAAAGTTATAAGAATGTAGAGGTTTTTTATAAGTTTGACACGAAAAAAGTTAAACATTTCGCCTTAAAATAAAAATCAACATTAGGAATGCCGGATGCACCCAATTTCGAGCTTAAGCCCGGCCCGATTTCGAGTAAATTTTCGAGCCGGGCCAGCAAATTTTTTTGTCGAGTCGATCTTTGACTCGGGTCGTTAATTTTTATTTTCGGGCCGAGTCGATCCAAACCTCAAAGCCCGGCTCGGCCCGGCCCGAATGCATCTCTACGTAAGATCGTACAACAAACAGCATGTTTTGCTTTTACCTTTATTTACATTTATTTTTACTATAATAGTTCTAATGTTAAATCAGCCAGAGTACTAAATCAAACAGTAACAAACTATGCCACCAGATGTCACGGCGCTTGGTGTTAGCTGTCAATATGACTATAGTAGTATTACCTTTGAAAATATAATCTGTTCAAACTGCAACTGAATTCCACTATTTCTTCCTTGTTTATAATAATTTGACTTTACACTGACCAATATACACTCTGTTTAACTTAACTTTACGGTTTAGAATAACATAAACAAACTAATTCACAGAAATATAACAAAGATATCTTTATCCCCTCTCATAAACAAACAGTAGTTGTGTATAATTTTCGCAATGCTTAATGTAAAATTTGGAAGAAACAATATAAAAACATTGTATTGTACTTCAAACAATATAACAATGTTGATGTTACATTTTTGTTAACAATGAGATGACTGTTTCATAATGGTATACAAAATACACAAATCTAAATTTAAAAAATGTGGCCAACAAAAAACCTCCCGCTATTTAATTTTTATTAATTTAAATACATACCTACGTATTTACTAACGCTGCAAACTGTTCCATTGCAGAAAACTATTGCTTTATTTACTATTTTCTTTTTAATATGTCACTATTATTAATTTGAAGTGATTAGTTTTTTGACAGTGACATTTACTGTCAGTTACATTCATTTGAAATATGAACTGTGTAACAAAAGAATTGTGTTTATCTTAGGCTTCGGGACTAATAAAAGAAATTATTTTTAAATTTATCTGTAAAATATATAGAAAAAGTATTAATGTATTCCTGTAGAACATTCAATAATCTTTAATTTTCGTAAGACATAAAATGCGAAAAAATGGCATTTAATGGTATTTTTTGAAGAAAAACCATTATGAGCTTCAGGTAAAGTGTCATTTCCGGTTATCCGATTTACACCAAAATCTAATGGCTTCTATTCATATTAGAATGGGATAGAAATACAAGGTTTCAGAATTTTCTGAATGTTAGTATTTGAGTTAGAGCGAAGACAAAATCCCTACACATACGCACATACATACATACATACACACACACATACATTCACACACACATACAGACATCATCGTGAAAATATTAAAATTGGATTCTAGGGACCTTAAAACGTGGTCATTTACTAAAATCTCGATATGTGATTTTTAGCACGATCCCTATACCTCCCTTACCAAGGGTAGCGGGAGGTAAAAAAGTATTTTTCTTCTAGCAAAAAGACAATGCTACTTTTTACCTCCCGCTACCCTTGGTAAGGGAGGTATAGGGATCGTGCTAAAAATCTCATATCGAGATTTTAGTAAATGACCACGTTTTAATGTCCCTATAATCCATTTTTAACATTTTCACGATGATGTCTGCATGTGTGTGTGTATGTGTGTATGTATGTGTATGGATTTTGTCTTCGCTCTAACTCAAATACTATCATTCAGAAAATTCTGAAACCTCGTATTTCTATCCTACTCTAATATATGAAAAGAAGCCATTAGATTTTGGAGTAAATCGGATAACCGGAAATGGCACTTTACCTGAAGCTCATAATGGTTTTTCTTCAAAAAATACGATTAAATGCCATTTTTTCGAATTTTATGTCTTATGAAAATTAAAGATTATTGAATTTTCTACAGGAATACATTAATACTTTTTCTATATATTTTACAGATAAATTTAAATTTTTTTTTTTATTAGTCGCGAAGCCTAAGATAAAAACTATTCCTTTGTTACACAGTTCATTTATCAAATGAATGTAACTGACAGTAAATGTCACTGTCAAAAAACTAACCACTTCAAATTAATAATAGTGACATTTAAAAAGAAAATAGTAAATAAAGCAATAGTTTGCAGCGTTAGTAAATACGTAGGTAGGTATGTATTTAAATTAATAAAAATTAAATAGCGGGAGGTTTTGTGTTAGCCACATCAGATTTTTTCCTTTCGCTAAGAGAGATATAGTTTAGTGAATAAGCACGTTTTAAGGCCTCTATAATAAGATTTTAACATATTTACCATAATGTGATGTATGTGTGTGTGTGTGTGTGTGTGTGTGTGTGTGTGTGTGTGTGTTGTGTGTGTGTGTTGTGTGTGTGCGTGTGTTGTGTTTTGTGTGTGTTGTGTGTGTGTGTGTGTGTGTTGTGTGTTGTGTGTGTGTTGTGTGTTGTGTGTGTGTTGTGTGTTGTGTGTGTGTTGTGTGTGTGTGTGTGTTGTGTGTGTGTGTGTGTTGTGTGTGTGTGTGTGTTGTGTGTGTGTGTGTGTTGTGTGTGTGTGTGTTGTGTGTGTGTGTGTGTGTGTTGTGTGTGTGTGTGTGTGTGTTGTGTGTGTGTGTGTGTTGTGTTTGTGAGCGAATCCTCAATCAGACATATTCATGGGAAGAGCTATAAAGGTTTTGGTAACTATTGGACAACCGGAAGTAGTAGTTTCTTTAACAAAAAATCTAAATATTATTTTTTGAAAATTTGTGTTACAATAAAAACCATAAAAACAATATTTGAAATAGATCTGAAATATTTGCAATTTAATCACACAACATATAAATAATTCTCCTTCATCTATTTTAAAAATCGTCCTTGGTAACTGATATCTGACACTATACAGGTGTATAGCATATTAATACGTTATAAATACGTCGAAATATGATTTGTGTGTAACATGTAACTAACTAAACTAACCGTTCTCTTGCGACATATGTGTGAAATAGTGACTCACTTAATATCAGCAGACTGCCTGCCGATGTAGGAAACGTTGTCATGGATTGTTTACTTTCAATTATAGGTTATTACAAGTTTTTTGTTTGATATGTAATTTGATATTTTGTAATTTACCTGTATGGAGAATTTCACATGTTTTGAAACGAAAGTTTCAATGATAGTCTAGTAAACGGAGGTTGGAAAAGAGGGGTATCCTACAAAAGGTCGGGTAGTTCTGAATTTTTTATATGTTGTATAGGATGGTTGGTTAGTCAAAAATCCAAATTTCCACAATCCCCCCTCCACCGCTTTCTCCGCCATCTTGTAAAAACCACCGAAAATCGGCACTTTTTTCAGTTTATTGCCTATAACTTCTTTCTGGTGCATTTTAGCACAACAAAAGTTATTTGCCAACTTGTAGAGGACAAAATTTCCTGCAAATTATTTATGGAAAGTTATTTTTTACGATTAATAGCAACGGAGTTATGATGCTGACAAAAAAGGTTAAAATTGCGTACTTAGCAAAATTTTGAGTTTCTTTCCACTTTACATCGCAATAGCTCCGTAACACATCATTTTAGCGTAAAAACCTCATAGTCAATCTTGTAGAGAATTTAATTACCTACATATTCCAATTATTTTTTTACGATCAATGCAACAGAGTGGGGGTCAATTTACAAAAAACGATAAAAATATTTTTTTCTAGTTTAGTGCAGCAACACTTTTTGGTTTATTATTTCTAATTATAAAAGTATTATTCAAACAAAATAATCTGTATAGATACAAAATGAACGTAATTATGTGTTGGCAAACGTCAATGAGTCTCATGGAACTATTAGAAAATTTATTTTTTAAAACAGCACTTCCTTCTTTCATTTGTCTGCGACTTCTTTCTACTGCTCTTCAGCTCAGAATGAGTTATTTCCCAAGTATTGTATATATTCTGAGACTCAATTTTCTAAGACTTTGGTGTATTATGTCTTTTGTGAAACCAATAGCGGTGGAGCCAAGCCGCTCCCAATATGGTGAAAGTAGCAATCTTAGAAAAATATTGAGTTTTTTATAACTTTTCCTAGCTATAAGTAAATAATTATCAACAAATTTCATTGTATTCTTTTAGATGTTGTACCCAGCTCCTACAGATATGAAATGGATAAAATATAGAATACACGGATTACCGCGAAACATCCATTTTTAAAAATTGCTTTATTAACATTTTAATCACCGAAAATCGGCAATTTTTCAATTTTTTGCTTATAACTTCTTTCTGTTACATTTTAACGCAAAAAAGTTATTTGACGACTTGTAGAGGATAAAATTTCCTGTATATTTGATCTACGAAGTGTTCTGTAAGAATAATGACAACGGAGCTACAAAGCTCCAAAAAAGGACAAAATTACGTACTTAGTTAAATTTCGAGTTTCTTTCCAATTTGCATTTCGCAATAACTCCGTAACGCTTCATTTTAGCATAAAAGTACTTATGATTAATCTTGAGAGCTCACTTGCCTGCAAAATACATATATCATTTTTTTTTTATGACCAATGTAACGTAATGAGGGTAACTTAAAAAAAATACGAAAAAGTGATTTTTTTCAAGTTTAGTGCAGCACCGTTGTCCCTCCAATTTTTGTCACTATACTTGATTTTATGATACGGAATTAACATAATACAGATTCCACGAACATAATTCTGAGCTGAAGAGCAGTAGAAAGAAGTCGCAGACAAATGAAGAAGGAAGTGCTGTTTTAAAAAATAAATTTTCTAATAGTTCCATGAGACTCATTGACGTTTGCCAACACATAATTACGTTCATTTTGTATCTATACAGATTATTTTGTTTGAATAATACTTTTATAATTAGAAATAATAAACCAAAAAGTGTTGCTGCACTAAACTAGAAAAAAATATTTTTATCGTTTTTTGTAAATTGACCCCCACTCTGTTGCATTGATCGTAAAAAAATAATTGGAATATGTAGGTAATTAAATTCTCTACAAGATTGACTATGAGGCTTTTACGCTAAAATGATGTGTTACGGAGCTATTGCGATGTAAAGTGGAAAGAAACTCAAAATTTTGCTAAGTACGCAATTTTAACCTTTTTTGTCAGCATCATAACTCCGTTGCTATTAATCGTAAAAAATAACTTTCCATAAATAATTTGCAGGAAATTTTGTCCTCTACAAGTTGGCAAATAACTTTTGTTGTGCTAAAATGCACCAGAAAGAAGTTATAGGCAATAATCTGAAAAAAGTGCCGATTTTCGGTGGTTTTTACAAGATGGCGGAGGAAGCGGTGGAGGGGGGATTGTGGAAATTTGGATTTTTGACTAACCAACCATCCTATACAACATATAAAAAATTCAGAACTACCCGACCTTTTGTAGGGTAAAATGCTTCATTCACTGGACTATGAAGTTGTAATTATATTAAAGTAAAAATGATCAGGGAAGATAATATTTGAACATTTCAAAATATATTTTGAACTATTTATTTTAATAAAATATTATATTTAATAAAATATTAAGAAAACACTCGCCATGTTTCACAAGATTTCAGCGTCTGAATCAATCTTTCGGCAATCATCAGACACCGGCCATGCTCAGCTGTAACCACAGACGCGTTTCGCTCTTGTCAGAGCTCATCAGTATGGTATAACTACTGTCTATTTGCAGAGACAATTCCCAACTGAGCATTGTAATATTATTTTTTATTTTAAATTAAAAAATTTGTTGTGGCCAGCACAAGACCTCTCACCATTTCCATATTAGGCTATATAAGTAATGTATTGCACTTCGCTTTCGAACAGTCGTTTTATAAAAAAATATTACAGAACTTTACCCAAATATTGTTTTTTATTGTATTTAACATGCCTTCTGCGCACATATAATTCTAATTATATCTATTTTTCAATGTATGAGGAAGTTTTTAAATGTCAGAGATTCTTCCAATTCATTAACCAGATTGGCGGTATTTCTGATGGATATATGCATTTTACCACAATTTTACCTATAATTTCAAATATTTAATTAATAAAAGAATAAGAAATATTAAATATACTTCCCAGAAAAAGCTATCAGAATGTCACTAAAACTGTTGATTTTTGACACTGACATGTGTTATTTACAAACTATGTTATAAACATTGGAATTTGTCAACTGGTTTCCTTAGTGCCTTAGCCTCTGCGATTAGTTTACTCTATAAATTATAGTGTCTTTATCTCTAAATCTATACAAGATATAATACAAATTTTAAGTGTATTAGATGTTCTTCAATATTTAATAATAAAAACTCCCAAAAAATTGTATTTAGAAGAATTTTTCTAAGAAACTACTACTTCCGGTTGTTCAATTGTAACTTTTCAGCTCTTCCCGGAATGTCAGATTGAGGAAACTGCAGTTAAATATTTTTTTAAGCCTTATAGTTTTTGAGGAATCGTCCCTCCAACATCCATACATACACACACACAAACACACACACACACACACACACACACAGACATCATTTTAAAAATGTTATAATCGGATTCTAGGGACCCTTAATCGTGCTTATTCAATAAAATCTGGATATGCGAATTTTAGCATGAATCCAATACCTCTCTTAGCGAGAGGTAAAAATGCAAAATTACAGCTACACACTGTAATTATTTGTTAATAATCTATTGATTACTCTCATTCATAAGTATTTTTCTTATAGGATGTAACGGATTAAGAAATTCTAGGTAATATAATTAAGGACATTTTTTAAATGAATGTAATTGTATAATAGATAATTACCATTATCTATTCGTATCCAATAATTATCTGATTGAGTAAAATTAAACGGAAATTACATATTCACTCATAGTTAATCATAATATCAAACGTTTCCCAATATAGATAGTAAGATAGTGTTCAATTTAAATGGGGCCACCATTGCTAATATTGCTATCCTGAGAATTATTATAAGTGCTACGCAGAATGTTAAATTGGGAAACATTTTCTACTTTACATTAATGAAAAGAAAATAGTTCATTATACATCAAAGATTATAATCCCGAGGGAACCGAGGGATTACAATTCGCTAAAGATATATTATGTATAAAAACGAACAACTTTAATTATTTTAATTTAAAGTGTTAAAGTGAAGATAAAGTTTATTATGAAAATTGAGATATAACACCCAAATAATATCTACAAATTAAATAATATAAATAAAAAATAATAATTGTAAACTGACCGTGACAGAATCTGGCGGGTAGACAATAAAATGTCTTAAGGTGAAACCGAAACTTTCGCCGTCTCTTCTTAAGTATAAACTCCTGGGGCCTCTGCTGCCCGCTGGTAGGGCTACGATACCTGAAGAAGCTTCTCTTCGACTTCCACCCCGACGAGACGGGCGAACCGGAGGTTGCCCACCCTGTAACAACAAAATAAAAACTAAAATAAACATAAATTAGGTACTTCTTATATTTCTTTTAAATTGAACAAGCATATACGATTTTCAAATAAATAATTGTTTAATTTTTTTATTATACAATATGAAAAGATTTTCAAATGTCAGCGTCGTACATTGGTTAGCGTAGCTGCCTGTGAAACTGTAGATTGAGGTTCGACTCCGCACTAGGATAGTTATTTTATTTTTTACACAAAAATTATTAAACTTTTATAAATCTATAAATCTGTCTTATATTTAAAAATAACATTTAATAAATAAAGAAAAAATAATTGAAAATAACTGATTATAATCATACCATTGATAATTATAATAACAATGCATTAAATTTTCTTGTGATACTGACAAAAAAATATTTTTTATTCAATTTTGACACTTTAAACTGTTATTATTAAACTCCATAGCAAAAACTATAAGTAACATTTTATTCACAAGTGAATTAATAGTTATTTATGCAACAAGTGTAAAAAGTATAGTTTTATTTCACGAATAGGAAAGTTTGACCGTACTCAAATTGCATACAATATTTTTTACGTCTGCAATAAAAGTGTGAAAAAAAGTGACGTAATGTTTCATTATTTCACTCCGTAGCGTTAAAAAAAGTGCACTATTTTTCACACTTTTATTATGTTAAAAAAACGTACTTTATAATTTTATTTTAATGAAAAAAAGTATACTTTTTTTTACAGACGTAAAAAAAATTAAACCACTCTCACAAAATTTTAATTCTGTAACAAATAATACATTTAAAATAATATCAGTAGTGGTAGCACGCACTTTAGAATTCTATCAAATCAGGCATTTGTTTTCGCTTTTCGCCACAAAGCGAAAATTTGGTAGCATGCATATTCGCCTGCAAGCGTACGACTCGAGGCGAAAGTGTCAAAGTAATGTCTTTTTTTTACCAAAATTCCATTCAAAGCCTATTTTTATATAATTTATGCATTTATTATATACAAATATCGTAATATTTTTTATTTTAATAGCATAAAATCCGATAATTCCCGAAATCAAAAATGAATATAGAATTCTAAAGTGCATGCTACCGAGATTCGTAAAAGTAAAATCGCATTCGCCTGCTTTCTATAATAGAATTCTAAAGTGCGTGCTACCACTACAGGCACGAAAATAACACTTGCCACAGTATTTATTACATATTATCAGCCATTTTCATTATTTTTCACGACACAAATGATAGACAATATCTAATAGTTTCTAAATAGATGACTTGACGTCTGTCATCGACGATTGTCATGCACAGCCTACTAAGTGATTAGTTTTTTATTTTGTGAAAATTGAATATTATAATACCTAGTTTTTATTATTTCGTCAAAATTGAATAAAATATTATATAAACCACGTGAGCTAAAATTTCTTCTCATAAATAAACATTACCTTAACTCACTTGATGTATAAATATCTATTATAAATACAGTAAAAACTTAATACCGACACCTACACATTTTTTTTATATTTCAGTTATTTTTATTAATATCACAAGAAAATATTACATCAAACGAAATTTGAGAAAACAAACAATACCTCTCTTGCTTTTATAGGTGACGAAAAGTTGAAGTCAAGCAATATTCTGTGAGGATAATTTTTGGATGTATTACTGCGCAAAACATAAGTCAAATAAAAAGATTATTTGCTAATAGTCATATTATTTACAGCCATGTATATATTATTAACACGGAATTTAAACAAGTTACCAAATAAAAATTCTTAATGGGAGTTCCCCATTAATCTCGAACAAAACAGGGCGTTCCTGTTTTTTCTATCGATTGTTTTTTCTCGAGCGGCGATTGTTGTGAACAATATATCGTTAATACGTTATCTTTTATCGTCATCGATATCTTATTTAACATAATGTAGATACAATGAAAAACAAATAAAAAATATGGTACACGAGTACACTAGATCTCTTCTTTTCTTCCTTATTTATCTTTGGATAATTTTATACTTTAAAAAGAAAAGTTACATTTACCTTTCAGTAAAATCCGAGTCAGGATAAAGCAAATTTAAAACGTTGAAAGATAATAAACAAGTTTCGTGTCAAAATTATACTTATTATCGAAATGGTTTGTCCAGAAAGAGGATTTGTAAAAGGAAAGAGATAAATTGAAAATTATATGGTAGGCTTTCTCAAAAATTTTAAGAAGAATAATAATTACGACGATTCTTCTTAATAGTTATTTAAGCTACAAAGAATATACAGAGTGTATCAGTGTCGTTTATTCGTGTATGTGAAAATATACAGAAAAAAGTGATTAGGATATTTTGTAAGGGATAGAGGGGGACACATTTTAGCATAAACTTTATTATCATAAATCCAGTGGTACTCAAACTATACGGCAATATTATATTTTTTTAAATGGCATTATAAATATTTTATTAACTCATTAAATAGAGAATTTTGTTTTGAAACTTTACTATAAATAAAAAAAATAATTGAAATCATCCCCTATCGTACCGCCTTGATGGATGATTTTTTAAAAAACACTGTACTAATAGAGCGGTACAAACTTTCATCCCTATTTCACCCCTTTAAGTTTTATTTTCGCTATAAAAAGTAGCCTATGTCCGTCTGCAAAGTCCAATCTATCTCTATACCAAAATTCATCAAAATTGGTTTACCGGTTTAGGCGTGAAAACGTAACAGACAGACAGACAGACAGACAGACAGAGTTACTTTCGTATTTATTATATTAGTCCATGGATGTTTAAGCTGTATATTGCGATGCTTTCGAAAAAAGCTGAGGCCTACATATATTTAATTTCTTTAGCATTTAATAATTTAATCGTTTTATGCCGATCCTGCTGGTTTAAAAATAAATTATACCACATTGTTCTTTGCAGTATTTGAATCTATTTCTGTCCTTTCTATACTCTATGTCCTATTTCTCTATTTTCCTTCTGTTTACAATCTGTAATGAGGTGTTAAAATTTCACTTTATTCCCAACTCTTTGTTTTACACTAGATAATCTATCTTTCATCTCTCTCTGTCACGTGGTGAGAGAGATAAGTACATCTTTGTTTTCAATTTTTTAAGCAACACCCTTCTTGTGAACGTTAATCTACAACCGATATCTGACGCATGCAAATTAATGTGTTGGCAGTAATTATTTTCTCTTCATAAATTGTTTGCAGAATGAGATGATAAATTGTTGCTTATCACTTTTATCAGTTAGTGATAATGCAGGTTTAAATTCTTAGCTTTCTATATTTGGAAGTGTAGACTGTTAGTTTAAGATTCAATTTGATAATAATAATTGTTTATTACTTATTTGCAAAAGGATTATTATAATTATACTTTAGTTGTAACTCACACAATCAAGATTGAAAGATATGATTATTTTGTCTTTATTTAAAGTGAATATATTATAATTAAGTTCTAAGTATTATTTTAAAAAAATCTGTTTTGGCCAGCACAAAACCTTCCGTTAATTTGATGTATTTTACACAAATCCCATACCAAAAGTTCATGAGAAAGGATTCTATATATCCAGTAAAATTGTAACACGAACATAATACAATTTTTTACAAATTCCATACAGAAAGTTCCTTTGAAAATATTGTATAAATCCAATAACATTATCATGAATATACATTATATATACTCATTTATAAATACTCTAAAAATACGGACACTTACGTAACATTCTCTTTACAATCAAATAATATTACTACCAAGTTTATATCTCTACCCATTTTTGAATTATTGCCCCAAAAGTCAATATACCCCATATTTAGATAAAAATTTCAAAATTTACAAAAATTTAATTTTGTATGTATCTAGATACTTCAATGTGCTGATTCCAAATTTTGAAACCGCAGGTCGATATCTCTTGTCGTTCTCGAGATATTTAGATTCAAAGTTTTGCTTAAAACGACCCATTTTTGGATAAAAACCCAAAAATGGGTCGAGATATGAATTTGCCGACATCACCATTCGATTCTACGGACTAAACTACATAAGTATAGCAATTTTCATAATTTTTGTCCAACCGGTTCATTTTTTATGAATAAAAGCTCTGATCTGAAAAAATCGTAAGGGGTACACCTTAGATTTTTGCGATTTTTGGCCATTTTCAGTTTTTGTTTTAGGGATTGTATGCGGTGGTCAAAAATTCTGAAAATTGGTGTACTTATGTGATTTTGCTTGTAGAATCGAATAGTGTTGTCGTCATATTAATATCTTGATCCATTTTTAGGTTATTACCCAAAAATGGGAAATTTTGAGCAAAACTTTAAATCTAAATATCTCGAGATCGAAAAGAGATATCGACCTGCGGTTTCAAAATTTGGAATCAGCGCATTGAGAAGTATCTAGATACATAAAAATTAGATTTTTGAAAATTTTGAAGTTTTTATCTAAATGTAGGGTATATTGACTTTTGGGGCAATAATTCAAAAATGGGTAGAGATATAAACTTGGTAGTAATATTATTTGATTGTAAAGAGAATGTTACGTAAGTGTACACATTTTTAGAGTACTTGAACAACTGTGTGAATTTTTAGAAATAATAGTAATTTACGTAACAAGACCTGAAAGTGATACTTTACTGGGTGAGCAAGCATATTCCAGAGCGAGCCGTACGCGAGCTTTGGAAGCTTGTGAGCCCAGTATAGACACTTTCAGGTCATGTTAGGTACAATATTTTTTTTTGCGATCCTGAAAAAATAATAAAAAAGTATTATTTTATTTCTTACTGCGATCAAATAAGAAATAAATAAACAACTGATCTCCATGGAAACATTTAGCTTTACCGGTCCCTGGATCAGTAAAGTACTTTCCGATCCCTTATAGACAACTTTCCGAGCTAGCTCAGCAAAGAAGGACTTTCCGGTCTAAATAGTGATCAGAAAGAGCTCATTTTCTGGGCGATCGCGATAGGAAGTATTGAATTGAAAATGGATAAATGTTATAAAAAAGTTCCTTGGAAAAGATTCTATAGTTCGAAGGAACTTTTGGTATGAAATTTGTAAAAAATAGTATCTATGTATTCGTTTTACGATTTTACATGATATATAGAATCTTTTTCAAGATATGGGATTTGTACAAATTACATCGAATTGACGGAAGGTCTTGTACTGGTCATTTATAACGTGACGCATAATTACGGATAAAAAAATAAATAAATATATTGGCTTTTAGACTGCTATTTTTTCTAAAATAGATTAAAACTATTACCGTACGGAGATATTTTTGTATGACGGTACATTACTTATTGAAAAAAATAAAAACCCTAGCCAGAAGTTTCCGTCTGAAAAAAGTATGACTCTTCCTGAATAAATTTCCCTGTGAAACGTATAATAATAACAATATTTCACATTCGCGTTCCAAGGTTAGATCTGTGCTCGTTTTGTTCTTCTGTGTCTGCACTTGGAGTTCAGATCTTGCAGTATTATCAATCAGTGTTCTGCGCTGGTTGGTGCATCGTTTGTCAGCCCACGGAAGGATTCGAACCCACACACCAGATATAAAGATCAAAATAATCACTCAACAAGAATATCATACCATAACGCGCAACAAATTAATGTAGAAGACAATTATTGTTAATGAAGTTATTTGTAAATTGCGAATAGTTTTGTATCATCGACTTTATGAATTATGCAAATCGACACACGCTTTAAAGATTAATTAAACTATACTTGTGATCCTCCGAAAAAAAATCATTTGATCGATTCATTCTTACGAGTATACTAATCAATAAATCGAAATCCTTTGTTGTAATCAACAATTTTGCTGTTATAATTTCCAAAATAACAATGCCACAAAATTATCCGTTTGGCAGGATATTTCTTTTCCTTTTTACCTCTCGCTAAGAGAAGTATTGGATTCATGCTAAAATTCGCATATCCAGATTTTATTGAATAAGCACGTTTTAAGGTCCCTACAATCCGATTATAACATTTTTAAAATGATGTCTGTGTGTGTGTGTGTGGATGTGTGTATGTGTGTGTGTGTGTATGTATGTCTGGATGTTGTAGTCACGATTCCTCAAAAACTATAAGACTTAAAAAATATTTAACTGCAGTTTCCTCAATCTGACATTCCTGGGAAGAGCTGAAAAGTTTTTGGTAACAATCGAACAACCGGAAGTAGTAGTTTCTTAGAAAAAATCTTCTAAATATAATTTTTTGGGAGTTTTTTTTATTAAATATTGAAGAACATACAATTCTCCACCTAATACAATTAAAAATTTTATTATATCTTGTATAGATTTAGAGATAAAGACTATAATTTATAGAGTAAACTAATCGCAGAGGCCAAGGCACTAAGGAAACCAGTTGACAAATTCCAATGTTTATAACATGACACATGTCATTGTCAAATATCAACAGTTTCAGTGACATTCTGATAGCTTTTTCTGGGAAGTATATTTAACTTTTCTTATTGTTTTATTAATTAAATATTTGAAATTATAGGTAAAATTATGGTAAAATGCATAAATCCATCAGAAATACCGCCAATCTGGTTAATGAATTGGAACAATCTTTGAAATTTAGAAAAACTTCCTCATACAATGAAAAATAGATATAATTAGAATTTTATGTGTGCAGAAGACATGTTAAATATAATAAAAAACAAAATTTGGGTAATGTTCTGTAAGATTTTGTTATAAATTATAAATCGACGGTTCGAAAGCGAAGTGCAATACAATACATTATTGCCTAATATGGAAATGGCGAGAGGTCTTGTGCTGGCCACAACAGATTTTTACTCTTGCTAAGAGATGTACAGAGAATTTATTTTAAAATGCAACATTATGGTTCATCACTTCCATGGTTACTCACTACTGTCAAAAATGACAACAATGTAATATTTGTCCATTTTAAAATGCAACATTATAAATAGTATTGCATCTCAGGAGATACCTTCAGAACACATCACAAATGGTGTCAATTCTTATTATGACCGACTAGAATATTGCCTTAGTGTGAATGGGGGTATTTTTTAACATTTATTACATGAAAGTTATGAATTTTTGTAAGCTTAAGTTTGTTAAGATGTGCAACACTCATGTTTTGCTTTTTTGTTAATCGTATATATGCTAATTTATTGGAAATTAGTTTTGATAATACGAAACTACAAATTTTGTATGTTGCATTTTAAAATGGACAAATATTACATTGCTGTCATTTTTTGACAATAGTGAGTAACCATGGCAGTGACTGACCATATGTTGCATGTTAAAATAAAGTCCCTGTATTGGATCATGCTAAAAATCGAATATACCGATTTTAATGGATAAACACGTTTTAAGGTCCCTAATCCGATTATAAAATTTTGACGATAATGTGTGTTTGTGTGTGTGTGTGTGTGTGTGTGTGTGTGTGTGTAGCTGATTATATTTTGGTAACAATTGGACAACCGGAAGTACTAGTTTCTTTAAAAAAATCTTCTAAATATTATTTTTTTTAAATTTCTGTTATTAATAAAATAATATTAATTAAAGAATATAAAAATCTCTATTCGATACATTTAAATTTTTTATTATATCTTCTATGGAGTTAAAATATAAAGACATATAACAGATATTTATACACCAAGTGAGCTAAGGTAATGTTAGCTCACGTGGTTTGTACAATATTTTATTCAATTTTGACGATATAATAATAAAAACCATTATAACATTTAATTTTAACAAAATAAAAAACTGATCAGTTAGTAGGCTGAGCATGACAATCGTAGCTGATAGTTGTCAAGTCATTTATTTAAAAAGCATTATTGTCTGTCAATTGTGTCGTGAAAAATGGCTGATAATATCTAATAAATACTGTGGCGAGTGTTATTTTCATGCCTGATGTTATTTTAAATGCATTATTTGTTGCAGAATGAGTTAAAAAAAATTGTGAGAGTGATTTAAAAAAAAATTCACTTGTGAATAAAATGTTACTTGTAGTTGTTGCTATGAAGGTAATAATGACAGTTTAAAACGTCAAAATTGAATAAAAAATCTGTTGTGGCCAGCACAAGACCTTCCGTCAATTTGATGTATTTTATACAAATCCCATACCAAAAGGACCTTGGAACAGTTTCTATATAGTATCATGTAAAATCGAACACGAACACATACTATTTTTTACAAATTCCATACCAAAAGTTCATTTGAAAAGGTCCTATAAATCCAATAAAATTATAACATAAACATACACTAAGTAAAATTCACTTGACACTTCCTTCTTTCTGCTTCAGGTTTCCACTATTTTATTAGGGGTCGCTGGTTCCTCTTCTCTTCCACTCATTCTTGTCCAACGCATCTTCTTCACACAGTCCTTTCTTTCTCAAGTCTTCTGCGATACAGTCCTTCGATATTCTCTTTGGCCTTTCACTGCATGTCACTTGCGAGGAACACTATGACATATACCAATGTTTGATGCTATACTTTCCATATTTGGTTTTGCACTTGCAACAGACATCTGTCAATTAAATTTTTTTGAATGTATCAGCTGTTTCCATGATAAATAGCAAAGCTGACTAATTTTTGAAAATTAATTTCTTTATATCATCAATAAATTGGAAGAATCTCGAATATTGGAAGAATAAGAGTGAATAGAATGAATTAAAAAATATATAAAGAAGTTATGTGGTTTTGTGTGTATCAGAAATGTCAAATATATACAATACGAGTACTTATACAGGGTGTCTCTTAAATAGGGGGACATGGCTTAACCACAGATTCCTGAGGCTGAAATAAGACGATTTAACCAAACTTGCTTCTACCAGCATTCTGCTTCAAAGTTCTTCGAAAAAAAATTAATTTTGCTTACAATAACAGAACGCTTTATTCGATTTGGATGAAATTTGGTATGACAGTTTATATGGTTATAAGTCATCTTTTAAGATGATACTTGCTATTATTAGTGTACCACTAGTGTATGAAACTTAGGTGTCCCAACATTAATTAGACAGTAACTTTTTAATGGCCACGCCGATAATGTGAAATTATTTTTTTTCAGAAAGATACATTCAATAGTAAACTTTTCTCTCTCTGCATAATTTGTGATATCTGTTACGGTTCACACAGAAAATAATAAAACCTGAGTGATTGCACCGTAATTTTTTTTAAATAAATTTAATCTAGTAGTCTATCCAAATGTGAAACAACTCATTTTTAATGACAGTAATAATTGTTTATGGGTTGTCAAAAATTTACTTCGCATTGTTCTAAAATTAATAACATCCCTTTGTTCGGCCTAATAATATTTTACTACCATTATTGTAAATACCGTAAAAATTTTACGGTAAAATATATAGATAGATACTGGCACACCCAGAAATGGGTAATATGCCGTGATGATATATTTTTTTTTTATATATATTATTGTAAATAAGATGATTACATTTCTTAACTTACTCCTTAACAAGTTGTGAAGATTGACAACTCGATACTGTCATTAAAAATTAAATGTTTGGCATTTGGGCAGACTGCTAGATTAAATTTATTTTAAAAATTTAGCGGTGCAGACACTCAGATTTAATATTTTTCTGTGTGAACCGCAACAGATATCACAAATTACACACAGAGAGAAAAGTTTACTATTGAATGTATCTTTCTGAAAAAAGTAATTTCACATTATCGGCGTGCCCATTAAAAAGTTACTGTGTAATTAATGTTGGGACACCTAAGTTCCATACACTAGTGGTTCATTAGTAATAGCAAGTATCATCATAAAAGATAACTTATAACCATATAAACTGTCATACCAAATTTCATCCAAATCGAATAAAGCTTCCTGTTATTATAAGCAAAATTAATTTTTTTTCAAATAACTGAAGCAGAATTCTGGCTAAATGGTACAGTTTCCAGTAGAAGCAAGTTTGGTTAAATCGTCTTATTTTAGCCTCAGGAATCTGTGGTTAAGCCATGTACCCCTATTTAAGAGACACCCTGTATTGCCTAATATGGAAATGGCGAGAGATCTTGTGCTGGCCACCACAGATTTTTTTTATTCAAATTAGCATCTTATTTTTCTTATTTTTCTTGTCTATTCTGTAGAGTACTTACTCTTTTGTTAGCACGTGCTACTGTTCGGCGTTTGCAATTCTATACCGCGGGTGAAATAATCGTTCAATTATTCATAGTACGTCGCTGTCATTTCCTTGACTACTCGTGCTAGACTATATAGTCCTTCACAGTCCGCTATCTCTTTACAGCAAGCCTCAAACACCATAGATATTGCTAATCAACAGACGGACAGCCTCACTTTCTTAATTATTTTCTCAAGTAATTACCACGAGAATCACTTCACACCCAGGAAGACTTCATTACAATTGAACACAAGAAATGAAAATTTATTTTACCTATATGGCAATAACCAGACATCTTTTTACCTTCCGTCACCTTTAGGTAAGGAAGTTTTGTCGAAAATTTCAGTGGAAAGTATTTAATGAATAAACACGTTTTAGGGTCCCTAAAATAGAATTTTACTAGTTTTACGATGGTGTCTGTAGGTCTGTGTGACAAATTTTCTAAATATTATGATTCTTTCGTTTTCCTCTTCTTTACATCCACATGAATAGCTGATTAGATTTTAGTTATAATTGATCAACTGGAAGTTTCCTTATTTGAAGTTTTTAACAGTTTTTCTTGAAAAAAAAAAAACGCAGTTAAATATAATTTTTTGACATTGGCAAGTATAAGATCAGAATGTCGGGAGTACGGGGAAGGCGAAAGAGAAGGAAGGACTGAGAGAGGAAGAACTGTGTGAAGAAGATGCGTTGGACAGGAATAAGTGAAATGTGATAACTTTATTGAATTTGTAGAATCTTTTCAAAGGTATTTTTGGTATGGAATTTGTAAAAAATAATATTTGTTCGTGTTACAATTTTATTGGATATATAGAATCTTTTCCAAGGAACTTTTTTATAGCATTTATCCATTTTTATTTCAATACTTTTATTTCTAAAAATTTACTCAGTTGTTCAAATACTCTAAAAATGCGTGCACTTACGTAACATTCTCTTTACAATCAAATAATGTTACTACCAAGGTTATATCTCTACACATTTTTTAATTATTGCCCCAAAAGTCAATATACCCCACATTCAGATAAAAACTTCAAAATTTTTAAAAATCTAATTTTTATGTATTTATATACTTCTCAATGCGCTGATTCCAAATTTTGAAACCGCAGGTCGATATGTCGTTTCGTTCTCTAGATATTTAGGTTTAAACTTTTGCTCAAAAATGGGTCGTGATATGAATTTGATAACATCACCATTCGATTCTATGGGTAAAAAAACATAAGTATAGCAATTTTCATAATTTTTGTCCAACCGGTTCATTTTTTATGAGTAAAAGCTTGAAAAACCCTGAAAATGGCCAAAATCTGAAAAAATCGTAAGGGGTACACCTTAGATTTTTGCGATTTTTGGTCATTTTCAGTTATTTTGCTTTAGATATTGTATGCGGTGTTCAAAAATTCTGAAAATTGGTGTACTTATGTAATTTTGCCCGTAGAATCGAATGGTGATGTCGCCAAATTAATATCTCGACCCATTTTTGGGTTAATACCCAAAAATGGGCATTTTTGAGCAAAACTTTGAATCTAAATATCTCGAAAACGGAAAGAGATATCGACCTGCGGTTTCAAAATTTGGAATCAGCGCATTGAGAAGTATCTAGATACATGAAAATTAGATTTTTGAAAATTTTGAAGTTTTTATCTAAATGTGGGGTATATTGACTTTAGGGGCAATAATTCAAAAATGGGTAGAGATATAAACTTGATAGTAATATTATTTGATTGTAAAGAAAATGTTACGTTAGTGTACACATTTTTAGAGTATTATATATGAGCATACATAGGTAATGTATACTCATTTGATAATTTTATTGGATTTATAGAATATTTTCCAAGAAACTTTCTGTATGGAATTTGTAAAAAAATTGTATTATGTTCGTGTTAAAATTTTACTGGATATATAGAATCTTTTCCAATGAACTTTTAGTATGGGATTTGTACAAAATACATCAAATTAACGGAAGATCTTTTGCTGGGCACAACAGATTTTTTTATGTATACGACTACTCGTATATTAATATTCTTAAACTGTTCTTTATAATACGAAAACATAATAAAAAAAAAAATGCATTTATATTTATCATCATCTGGGGATATATGCTTGGCACTCTTGGCAGTATTAAGAAATTAAATTTGCATTTTGCATAATTAGTGAATCACATATATCTGCCAGTACTTTACGTGTAGAAATTTTGCAATGCAGGAAATGAAGACACATATTTGATATAATCTCAAGAATTTTAATAAATGTTAAAAATGTGACACAGGATTGCTCATTATACACATGTTGACATCTTAATTATTGTATAATATTAATTAAAATTTGACATAATTAGAATGATGTCCTCAATTTTTAATTTTAGTAAAATTTTCGTCATTAGTGCAACATCTTACATATTCGTAAACATAAATTCATGTACACAAGAAAATGTATATTAATATGTACAGTATTGGCCATAAAGATAGCAACTTTTAAAAAAAATTTATTTCTCTGAAGTGAACATAAGAATATTGAAAATAAATTACATAAAAATAACCTTTTAAAATAAGTTTATTTTATGTTAAAATAATTTATATTAAATTTATAGAATTTATTTAATTTGCATAATTCTTACTTTTGTCTGGACATAAAAATAGCAACTACATAATGAATGCCTTTATTTTCTCAATTTCAACGTTTATATCGTATAATTGTTTAAAAAATATAAATTAGTACTTCAAAATTATGGGTCGTAATAAGACTTCGACTAAAGAATTTCGCAATTTAATAATTAAATCATATGAAAATGGTGCTTTGCGGAATAAAATGTCGAAGAACTTTAATTTGCATAAATCTACAATAGCACGAATAATAATCCATTTTCGAAGGAAGGGTAATATTGAGCATTCTACAATTTCTAGTAGACAAAAAAAAAAAACATCAAACCGAAGCGACAGAATGATAAAACACATATCGTTAAAAATCTGTTGTTATCATCAAAGAAAATTTTAGGCTTTCTACTAAGTAATGTTAAAGATAAAATATCTTCAAGACAGGGAAGAAGAATATTAGTTGCCGGAGAACTTTATAGTCGTCGGCCTGCAAAGAAACCACTTCTTTCGAAGAAGAACGTGAAGGCCCGATTATTTTTTTGCAGAAAATCATGTAAACTGGACAACTGACATGTGGAAAAGAGTATTATTTAGTGATGAACTAAGATTAATTGATAGAAATGTAATAACAAAATTACTTGAATTCATGATGAAACGAGAAGAAGTAATAAATTCTCGTGGTTCCGGTTATTACACTAAATATTAGAAAATTTAGTTTTTATATTAATTTTATAAAAGTTGCTATTTTTATGTCCAAATAAAAAATATTTTTTTGCACATAAATCAATTTTTAAGAATAAAAGAAGTATTTCGAACTCATTGTCTTTATTTTACACAAAGTTTCGATTGATAAAATCTCCAATTGTTATCAAGTGAATCAATTTTTGTTAACATAATGCAAATTATTTTAATGTAAATTAAACTTGGTTCAAGACACTAATACTGCAGTAATTTATTTCTGAAATCCCAGTTTTTACATTAGAGCAATTGATTTTTTTAAGTTGCTATCTTATGGCCAATACTGTATACATGAATTAATTTTTATGAATTTGGGAGATTTTACCCTCAAAAAGGTATAATAAGTGTGTATTAAAACGTCGGTTTCTAAACATAAATGCTCTATTGAGAAATTACTTTATGGCCGCTTTTTATAAAAAGACAAATTTGTCAATCTAGCTATAAGGTATACAATATTTCCTTTATTAATTTTCCTCTTACTTTCTTGTCTATTCACTTTGCGTCGATTTTAACCTAAATTGTTTGTGAGAAATTTCAAAGCTCTCAAAGTGACTGCAACCTCATCGTTTCGAATTCAATTATGCATCTTCCTTTGAAGTATAAATGCCATACAGCTAACCGCATCATATAATCTACTCCGTATGAAGTGAAGTAGTTGTTTGCCAATACGAGATGAAATTAGGTTGCTTTGCTTCGTGGATGATTTCGAACGAAACCGCGATTAATAAACTTCGCTTTCAACAATTACTGCAAACAAACATTATTAATGCATACAAATATTTACTTACAGCTCATGACAACTACTAAATTAATATGTAAATTACACTGCGGTGTTTAATAGTACACTTGTACAAGGATTATGTATTCATAAACATCTGCAAAATGTGAGGAATTTTCTATATTTTAAACTTTAACCTTTTGACAGCCTGTCTACGTTTTATATTAATGTAATTTATACATTATCACACCTTTATTCGTATTTTCAAGTATGACAACTTTTATTTAAACATAGTTTTAACTCGCGCCATACTGTGGATAAAGGAAAAATATAATAAAATTTTATGTTACGATTATTTTTCGAAGCTATGGGTTTGTTAAACGCCAAGATGATTTTTTAAATAATATCGGGAATGTTTTTTTACCTTTCGCTAAGAGAGGTATTGAATTCATGCTAAAATTCGCATATCCAGATTTTATTGAATAAGCACGATTTAAGGTCTCTAGAATCCGATTATAACCTTTTTAAAATGTGTGTGTGTGTATGCGTGCGTGCGTGTGTGTGTGTGCGGATGTGTGTATGTGTGTGTGTGTGTATATGTATGTCTGGATGTTTTAGACACGATTTAACTGCAGTTTCCTCAATCTGACATTCCTGGGAAGAGCTGAAAAGGTTTTGGTAACAATTGAACAACCGCAAATAGTAGTTCTTTTTATTAAATATTGAAGAACATAAAATTCTACATCTAATACCTATACTTAAAATTCTGACTATATCTTGTACAGATTTAGAGATAAAACACTATAATTTATAGAGAAATCTAATCGCAGACGCTAAGACACTAAGGAAACCGGTTGACAAATTCCAATGTTTATAACATAGTTTGTAAATGACACATGTCATTGTCAAATATCAACAGTTTTAGTGAAATTAAATATTTGAAATTATAGGTAAAATTGTGGTAAAATGCATATATCCATCAGAAATACCGCCAATCTAGTTAATGAATTGAAAGAATCTCTGACATTTAGAAGAGTAGGACGAATCTTGTTCATAGAATGAATTGAAAAATGAAGAATATATGTAATTAATTTTTTTTTGTGTGTACTAGAAATACAATATTTATTTATGAAATGGCGAGAGGTCTTGTGCTGGCCACAACAGATTTTTATGAATAATTTAATGAAAACTGGTACACTATTTTAATGAAAAGAATTCATTGATGATAGGTATCGTTGAACCCATAACTCCAACCTGTTTTTGGGTATGCGAACTATAATGTTATTCTTGGGTGGTGTGCTATTTCTTTCCGAAACAATTAAGTAAAATAATGATTTAAAAACAGCTTTAAAACCTAAAATTATCTTTTTAATATCTGGAAAGGTCACAGTATTCAACTTTTAAATTACCATCATTTACCTGTCAGTTTCAAAATATAATTCAATTCTTCTTTAACTAGAACGAATCGTTGTCGACAAACAGGGCTGTAATTATTATAATTTCAATTCATTTTTCGCACTTTCTGTCTGCGTGAATAACGTATAAGGCGGACGACAGTAGAATGTTAAATGGAACCTTCATAATATGTGAATGTCATATGGAAAATAATGAATTATGTTGAGTTATGTTACCAAAGTTGCAATTTTTATGTGGGTGCAATAGTAGACAGTTACTTACAAGTTATTGTAAAATTAGCGGTATTTCTATTTGTGAAGAGTATATTCAAGGATACACTGAAAGAAATTTTTACTTTATTTTCAAAATAGTATGTTTTCATTTCTAAAATCTGCAACAATGAAAAGTTTTGCTATAGTTTTAAAAAAATTGCAGGTAAAATTAAAAACTTTCGGGAATATATACTTTTGAAAAAAGATTTTAATTCAAAAAATTGGATAATTTCAAATTAAAATCTTTTTGCAATCATTTCTAATGTAAGTGATATTCACTTATAAATTTATTCTTTTAAACTGAAAGTTTACTTTCAATTTGATAGTACACGTACTTAAAATAAATAATATTTTCATTAGTTTGAAAGTCATATACAATTATTTTAAAATATTTTACGTCGCTGTTTTTATTTTAATTATTTTACTTTTGATTCAAAAAATCAATATTTTGATTTAAAAATTACGGCATTTGAAACGAATAAAAAATATTACATTTAAAAGCATTATTTTTGGTGTCAAAACATTTTACTTTTGTGCCAACATTTTTAATTTCAAATCAATATAATTTAATTAATGATATAATACATTTAAATTAACAGTAATTACTTTCGTTTGAAAGATCAAAAACAGAAGTAATTTCAAAACAAATAAAAATTTTGTTGGATCAAAGTTGAATGCAAAATATTTTGATTTTACCTGCATTTTTTTCATAATTAAAGCAAAATTTTTTTCAGTGTAGGGTCAATTTAACATGCGGCAGCTATATCTATAATATTATACATTCAATTTGATTTAGTAATTCATAGTTAGACAGGTCTTAAGTCTTATAGTTTTTGAGGAATCGTCCCTCCTACATCCAGACATACATACACACGCATACACACACACACACCCACACACCCACACACACGCACACACACACACACACCCACGCGCACACACACACACACACACACACACACACACACACACACACACACACACACAGAGAGAGAGAGAGAGATCATTTTAAAAATGTTACAATCGGATTATAGGGACCTTAAAACGTGCTTATCCACTAAAATCTGGATATGCGAATTTTAGTATGATTCCAATACCTCTCTTAGCGAGAGTTAAAATATCTGTGGACACCACATGACTTCCTTGTACGCCTGTTACACTATACATATTTTGTTAATAATTAAAATATGTATGTATTATAACAGACCCAATCATAAAATTGCAGGTATTTGACATGATTTGACATTGACATTAAATTCTTTATTTTTTTTTGTTATTTTTTGTCCTAATTCATAGCAAACTTAATTACAGAAACCAAAAGGTATATGAGCGGTTTCCCTGTGAAAATTTTTTTTAAAATTTTGACAGCTTCACGCTCGTTTATAAAAATCTTTCAAAAAGTATATAATTTTTAAATTTACAAATCTCGCTTATACAAAGAGCTAATTTAATCATACTTTATTTTTTATACGCAGAATTCAATTCTCTTGAACTTTTATTTGACGCATTTATTTTTAAAATCAAAATAACAGCATTTTTTCAAGAAAAACTGATAACAGCTTCAAGTAAAGTATCACTTCCGGTTGGACTATTTTAACCAAAATCTATTATGTTATTCCCATTGATATAAAAGTATTATATACCAAATTTGAAAAGTTTCCGATTATATTTTAATATAGTTTTTTATTAAAATCTATTATAGGCTTCAAGTAAAGTACCACTTCTGGGTAGACCATTTTAACTAAAATCTATTATGTTATTTTCATTGATATAAAAATCTTATATACCAAATTTGAAAAGTTTTGGATTATATTTTAACATAGTTTTTCATTAAAATCTATTATAGGCTTCAAGTAAAGTACCATTTCCGAAAGTTATGTAATGACCAAAAAGAGAGGTGCACAACTAGATGCTATAACAGTCCTAAATACAAAATTTTGACGTTCTACAGCTTCCCGGTTTTCAGTTATGCGAGATACGTACGTACGTACAGACGTCACGACGAAATTAGTCAAAATGGATATTTCCGTTGAAATCTGGAAACCGAAATTTTTCGCAATTACAATACTTCCTTTACTTTGTACAAGGAAGTAAAAAGTAGCTATTTATTGTCAAAATGACATGTCAAATAGTATTCCGCCTTCACTTGGTGTTGTGGAATAAAAATATCCCCAGAATTTTTTTTTTTAATCACTGTATTTGTTATGTCCAGTGACAACTATATTAGACCATACTCAGTAATAAAATTTGGACAGTAAATTATTTCTCAAAACTTTTATTACATACCTACATACAATTTCCCCATTTTCGCGTTAAGTACTGCACTGTCATTACTAATAAAAATCTGTTGTGGCCAGCACAAGACCTTCCGTCAATTCCATATATTTTGTACAAATCCCATACCAAAAGATTCTTGGAACAGATTCTATATAATATTATGTAAAATCGAACACGAACACATACTATTTTTTACAAATTCCATACCAAAAGTTCATTTGAAAAGGTTCTATAAATCCAATAAAATTATAACATAAACTACACTAAGTAATGTCCTTCCATCTTCTATTTGGCCTTTCTCTGCGTGTCACTTGCGAACAACACTATGACATACCAATTTTAGATCCTATACTTTTTTCCATATTTGGTTTTGCACTTGCAACTGACATCTGTCAATTAAATTTTTTTGAATAATTATGTCAGCTGTTTCCATGATAAATAGCAATGCTGACTAATTTTTGAAAATTAATTTCTTTATAATGCTTTAACTAAACATCTATTGAATTTGAAGGAAAATGAATAATCAAACCATACAGAGAAGAGTATTTTCTTTAATAAATATAATAACAAAATGTCAAAAAATAATATTTAACTGCATTTTTTTAAGAAAAACTGTTAAAAACTTCAAATAAGGGTACTTCCGGTGGATCAATTATAACCAAAATCTAATCAACTCTTCATATGGATGTACAGAAGAGGAATACGAAAGAATTATAATTTTTAGAATTATAGTATTGGAGTTATCGTCGGAGAAAAAATTGTCACACACGGACACACATACACACACACACACACACACACGGACACACGGACACACGCACACACGCACACACACACACACACATACATACATACAGACATCATCTTAAAAATGGTATATTCGTATTGTAGGGACCCTAAAACGTGCTTATTCATTAAAAACTCACCACCGAATTTTTTGACCAAAGACAATACCTTCCTTACCTAAAGGTGACGGAAGGTAAAAATGAAGCAAGTTGGCACACCTAGCAATTAGTAAAAAGCCGTCATGATTAACTGCAAAAACTACGAGTAAGTAGATAAAAAGATTGCTTCAAGATCTTATCTGATCTTCTTAAAAGCACCTAATTTTCCTTTGAGTAATTTCCTTATCTCCACTTTTTCTCGGTACTTAGAGAAATTGTTGTAAAGAGAAAATTGTAATGTAGTAAAAACATTAGATGAAAATCCAAACTTTCATTGTAACTAAATCGTGAAAGCTGATTTGCGAACCGTATAAAAAATGCTGCCCTGAGCACAACGAACGTTCATTTTTACACGTTCCATCATTCAAGAAATGAATAAGTAGTAAAAGTATTAAAGTGCAAGATAGTTTGCGAAATAAACATTTAAGTTTTGAGGTGTGCAAATTTCACTAGCTGATAGAAAAGTATTTTGACAGCACAATCAAGGAACTGACAAGAAAAATAAGATTTAAAAGTTGCTAATATCAAATATATCAAAAAGATTGATGTTACCTACATTTTAAAAGACAGAAGAAATGATCAAATTTATATACAGGCTGTCTCTAATATAGGGGGACATGGCTTAACCACAGATTCCTGAGGCTAAAATAAGACGGTTTAACTAAACTTACTTCTACCGGAAAGTGTACCAGTTACCCAGCATTCTGCTCCAAAGTTCTTCGGGAAAAAATTATTTTGCTTATAATAACAGAACAATTTATTCGATTTGGATGAAATTTCGTATGCCAGTTCATATGATTATAAGTTATTATTACTAGTGAACCACTATTGTATGAAACTTATGTGTCCCAAATAGAGATGCACTCGATTTCGAGCTTTGGCCCGACCCGAAGCCCGCCTCGATTTCGAGTCGATCATCGAGCCGGACCGAAGATATTTTTTATCGGGCCGAATCGGGCTAATCATTTTCAAAAATTGAGGCGAGTCGGACTTTTGATTTTGGCCCGAAAAATCTTATAGTTCAATCAAAAGCACAGTTTCCTTAATATTTTAATGAAAATGGATGAAGTTAAAAAGGATCAAAATGATTTAATAACAACATACTTCACATATTAATAAATAAAAATGTATTATTTTACCTCAAGAATTCAAGGTTATTCATTAAAGTATAATAATTATATTGTGTGGTTGCTATTATTATTGTTATTACTCGTATACTTAAATAAAAGTGATTTTTGTTCCTACCATAATGATTTCTTGTCCTATTTTTGAGCAGAAACAAAATTAGATAAAAAAAGCCTTATGTAAATTATATTTTTTTATATAAGATTTGTGAAAAAGTTGTTTAAATTTTCGAACGGCTTTGGTAAACAAAGTGTTAAATACACGTAGATCTGTAATTTTTATAACAAACTTACACTAGAATGGTCTCTTTTTTAACTACTTATGTTAACTAATGTTGAAAGTTATAAGAATGTAAAGATTTTTTATAAGTTTGACACGAAAAAAGTTAAACATTTCGCTTTAGCATAAAAATCAACATTAGGAATGCCGGATGCACCCAATTTCGAGCTTTGGCCCGGCCCGATTTCGAGTCAATTTTCGAGCCGGGCTAGCTAATTTTTTTGTCGAGTCGATCTTCGAGTCGGGCCGGTAATTTTTATTTTCGGACCGAGTCGATCCAAACCTCAAAGCCCGGCCCGGTCCGCCCGAATGCAACTCTAGTCCCAACATTGATTAGACAGTAACTTTTTAATGGCCAAGCCGATAACGAATTTTTTTTTTTTTTTTTCAGAAATATATTCAATAATAAACTTTTCTCTCTGTGCGTGATTTGTGATATCTATTACAGTTCACACAGAAAAAAATAAAACCTGAGTGTCTGCACCGCGAATTTTTTTTCAAATGCCAAACATCAAATTTTTAATCATCACCCGTCATTTGGTCCACAGTTTTTATAAATTTTGTTTATATTAATCGTTTAAATTTCAGCCGTGTTTATTTACTCAGCTTAATAATTAATAACTTTTATTTTCAATTCACGATAGTATCTATTTAGATATCTATATTTCTACTTTGCGTAGGCGATATGAAAGTTTATCTATGATTTATAGCATTGAAATTTCGTTAATAATTCCATGATTAATGTTTCTCTATTGTTTATTGTGAAATGGATTAATTGGAATCATGGTACCTGTGGAAACAAACGACTTGATTTGTCATATGTTTTCAAAAATAACAACAATTGGTAATTGTTGTTTGAGGCAACAGGCAATTGTTAGGTTTACGTATAATTTAACAAATAACGGTGTATTTCAATTACGCCTACTATTTTGCTAGGGCAATTAATATTGAATAAAACAATAGGTATACAAGTAATTAGCTAGGTCAATGGTACTAAATCAAATTACTGTAAATTTACATACGTTATTGTATTTTTGTAAGATTGATAATTTATGTGCAACAATTGAGATGTTTTTTGATCAATTTTAAAGGTTAATTAGTTAACGGTTAATTTTATTTCAATTTTCACAATGTAAACTTGTCATTATTAGCTATTATATGTCATTATTGAAACATTTAAATTCAAAGATGTAAATATTTTAAGTATTAAAATAAATATTATATACAACACAGTCGTGCATAAATAAGTATATAAATACTGTTACATGATTAATAGGATTTCAAAAATTTGTAAAAATAATAATACATTCGGTGGTGAGTTTTTGATGAATAAGTACGTTTTAGGGTCCCTAGAATTACGATTATACTAGTCTTGTGATGATGTCTATATGTAGGTATGTACGTATGTATGTATGTATGTATAAAAATTAAATAAATATATATATATCATCACGGCATATTACCCATTTCTGAGTGTGCCACAATCTGCTTTATCGCAGATTTCGGTAATGATGATGACATATTTTTACCGTGCGGGCGCTTACCAGGCGTCACCTCACGGGCACTCATTGCTGGCGTGGAGAGTGCACCACAGGGGTCACTTTTGTGCCATTTAAAATTCGAAATATTTGGCGTCGATCGGGATCGAACCCGGTTCCCCCAGGAAGGTATTGTCTTTGGTCAAAAAATTCGGTGGTGAGTTTTTAATGAATAAGTACGTTACATATGAATGAAGGATAGTTTGAATATGTATTAAATTAATCATAGTTTTGTATTTAGAATTTATTTGTTTTTTCCATGCCTTACTTATCCGTATTAATAAAATAATTATACCCAGATTACATGTTTTTCTAATTTACTGAAATTCTATCAACTTTCAACATAGGACATGTTACATAAAGTACCCTTATTTTTTGCCGTAGAACACATTTATGTAATAAAAAAAGGGGGGTTCCATTTAAAAAAATTGTCTTTTTTTAAGTTTGTTAACTGTAATTTTGGTGTAACGTACCCGTCACATTTTTATAAATAATCGAGGATTCTTCTATGGATAATGTAGCTTAAAGTCTCCTTTATAAAAGGCTTTTTTCAGATTATAAAAATTCGATCTAGTTCCCAATATACAGAATTTTGAAAATGTGCCGGATTTCAGACAAAAAATCAAAAAAGTTGAATAACGCCGGAAGTAGTTGATCATGAGTAAAATGTTTTTATTGTTTCATATGTAAAATTTTCCGCTGCATTCAATGGAAAATAAAATATAGCATATTCCATTTAAAATAAGAAAGTTGAGGTCAATTTCCGGTCAAACCGGAAGTGCTACTGCTTTGAAAATATTTTAGTTGAAACAGGCATGTTGGATATCCCCTAGATACCAAATTTCGTTAAATTATATTAAATACTATTTAAAATATAGATAGCGTAAGCTCGTCCTGAGACACCTGTGTATATATATATATGTACACTAGTTAAATAATAATAATAATAATAATAATAATAATAATAATTAATGAATATTAAGTAATTTATAAAAAAAAACCTGAAATATTATCTAAATAAAGCATTAAAGAAATTTTCAAAAATTTTCTCTGTTTGAAGCGCTGTAGCTCGCTACCTCTTGGTTACAGAAAAAAATGTATTAGATGAAAGTTGTAGGGAATTTTATTCTCAACAAATTCAAAAATAACTATTTTTGCCCTAATGCAAATAGGTGAAGAGATATTTAAACCGCTTTTTTGCGTCTTTTTTCCCAAGTTGGCGTTGCTTCCCGAAGGCCCCCGAGGGGTAAAACTTATATTTTTTATTAGGACCCCTAAATATACAATATATCTAAAAAATTAAAAAAAAGACCTTTTGTGGAATAAACCTTTATTTTTCTACCTAATGACTGGACTATATGTTCGTGTTATAATTTATATAGTATTTTTATTACGGAACTTTCGGTATGGGCTTTGTACAAAATACATAGAATTGACGGAAGGTACATTGCTGTTCACATCTAATTGTTTATCTTCACAATATAAAATATCGGTAATATCTGACGAGTATATATCCTCCTACGTACGTAATTGAAAAAGATTAGTTTTGTTAGTGTGTCGCAACGCAATCTCTTTCGCTTCGGGCTGTTTGTCTTAGCTTGACGCACAGCGCACAGCGTATCGTCGGCGCTATGGGCATTTGCGCAATATTTATAACAAAATCTCAAGTTTTACGACGAAGCTTTTGAAGCCCTGCCAGAGGAAGATATGTACACTGTACATCTGCCAAGATACAAATACACCGAATAAATTTGCGTCAATTAATATTGCCGGAAAAAATATATCAAGAATAATATATTTCAGATTCCTCAAAACTTCAAAATAGATGGAAATAGAAACTCCCAATTCCTAATACGCAGTCAAATATATTTTGTTAAATAGAATATTAATATAAGTAGAAATTGTTCCAAGAAAAAAATCTGATGTGGCTAGCACATTACCTTACCTTCCGCCCATTCTTTGTATTTTGAACAAATCTCTTACCGAAAGTTCCTTGGAAAAGATTCTACAGGGAATTTATTTTAACATGCAACATATGGCGAATCACTTCCATGGTTACTCACTATTGTCAAAAAATGAAAGCAATGTAATATTTGTCCATTTAAAATGCAACATACAAAATTTGTAGTTTTGTATTATCTAAATTAATTTCCAATAAATTAGCCTACATACGATTAACAAATAATTAAAACATGAATGTTGTACATCTAACAAACTTTAGCTTACAAAAATTTATAACTTTCATGTAATAAATGTTAAAAAATACTCCCAATCACTCTGAGGCAATATTCTAGTCGGTCGTAATTAGAATTGAGACCATTTGTGATGTGTTCTGGAGGTATCCCCTGTGCTGCAATACTATTTATAATGTTGCATTTTAAAATGCACAAATATTACATTGCTGTCATTTTTTGACAATAGTGAGTAACCATGGAAGTGATGAACTATAATGTTGCATTTTAAAATAAATTCTCTGTATATATCCAGTAAAATTGTAACACGCACATAACTATTTTCTACAAATTCCATACCCAAAATTGCTTGTAAAAGATTCTATATATCCAATAAAATTATAACACGAACATATGCTATGTAAATTACACTTGACACTGACATATGAATATATAAAAATATATCCAGTTTCCAAGATTATAGCATAGCTGATTGATTTATGTTAATATCTTTAAAATTCTTTAACTCTATACGATTGAACATAAAGAAAAATGTATAATCAAACCGTATGGACACAATATTCTTTCATTTTTATAACATAAAATGTCAAAAAATGATATTTAACTGCGCTCTTTTTAATAAAAACTGTTAAGAACCGGGTTCGATTCCGACAGACGCTAAATATTTCCAATTTTAAATGGCTCAAAAGTGGCCCCTGTGGTGCACTCTCCACACCAGCTATGAGTGCCCGTGAGATGACGCCTGGTAAGCGCCCACACGGTAAAATATATCGTCATCATACCGATGTCTACATGTGTTGTAGATACTGGCACACCCAGAAATGGGTAATATGCCGTGATGATATATTTATCTAAGAACTTCAAATAAAGGAATTTGCAATTGTTCAATGGGCTACTTGCCTGGAAATGAAAATCCGATTTCTATCACCATATACGTAATGTTATTTTGAAAACATATATTAAAATATAAATTTTATTTTAAAAAAATTATTTGATTTTTAGTAAATTAAGAATGAAAATTTTCTCTGACGTCTTTATATTGAACTGGAGAAGGGAAACATGTTTAAGAATATAACCTATAGATGGCATGGCGTGCGAGAATTTGACATTAGTTCATTTTTCTCTCTCTCTGGCCTCTCAAATACATTAATTACTTTATAAATAAACACATAGGTAGTCACTTGTAATTTAAAATATCGATACCAAAAAGACAAATAAAATACTAACCTCCAAACTATTGTTGAAACGTCAAACAAGTGATATACAATACCCGCATAAACAAGCCGTTACTACGGGGCGGTACCAAGCTATAGCTTTAGGGCCATTCATTGGTGCGGCGTAATCTACGTCATACATGGCGGTAATTCAAATAATCAAAATTCATTATTTTATTTTTCTAACTAATTAATAAAAATTTTGTCAAAAGAAAAACATGGGTAGCAAGTTTTTACTTTCTTTTCAAAAATATTAAATAAAAAAAAGATACGCAAGTAGCCCATCATAACCACAATCTAATCTGCTCTTCATATAAATGTAAAGAAGAGAAAGAATTATAATTTTTATTTTAATACAGCATTTACAACTACTAGAAGGTGTGTTTAGTAACAGCGATAACAATAATACTTAAAATAAAACATCTTCAAAAAGAACAAAGAAAATCTTTTAAAAATAACAAACTCTTCTTTCCAAACATTAATTTTAATATCACTTTGTTCTCTTCTCATTTTCGCTCATAAAATCCAAACAGGATATTAATACAATTGCCTTTTAGTGTCTTTGCCATTTTCTTTCTGTATTGTTCGTAATCTGTGAATGGAACAAGAATCTATTTATCTATCTAGATCAGATCAGACATTTTGCACATTGCTAGACGTAGAACTAATTGTAGATAACTAGATGTTATCTGCAAAGTAGAATGAAACTAGTCCTGCTGAGAAAGCGAAGAGCTATATTTTAAAGGAGAACTGAAGCATTTAAATTCAACTAAAAAGTTATTTTTTATTATCCCTGCATCATAATCATTGATTAGCAAACTAAACTTTTGGTATGCAATTTGTAAAAATAGTATGTGTTCGTGTTATAATCTTATTGGATATATTGAATCTTTTCCAAGGAACTTTTTATAGCATTTTTCCATTTTTTTTTTTTTTCTATTTAAAAATTCACACAGATGTTCAAATACTCTAAAAATTCGTACACTTACGTAACATTCTCCTTACAATCAAATAATATTACTACCAAGTTTTTATCTCTAGCCATTTTTGTATTATTGTCCTAAAAGTCAATATAACCCACATTTAGATAAAAACTTTAAAATTTTCAAAAATCTAATTTTTATGTATCTAGATACTTCTCAATGCGCTGATTCCAAATTTTAAAACCGCAGGTCGATATCTCGTTTCGTTTTTGAGATATTTAGATTTAAAATTTTGCTCAAAACTGCACATTTTTGGGTAATAACCCAAAAATGGGCCGAGATATGAATTTGACGACATCACCATTCGATTCTACGGACAAAAATACATAAGTATTCCAATTTTCATAACTATTGGCCAACCGATTAATTTTTTATGAATAAAAGTTTGAAAACCCCCGAAAATGGCCAAAATCTGAAAAAATCGTAAGGGGTACCCCTTAGATTTTTGCGATTTTTGGCCATTTTCAGTTATTTTGCTTTAGAGATTGTATGCGGTGTTCAAAAATTCTGAAAATTGGTGTATACTTATGTAATTTTGCCCGTAGAATCGAATGGTGTTGTCGCCAAATTCATATCTCGGCCCATTTTTGGGTTATTACCCGAAAATGGGCATTTTTGAGCAAAACTTTGAATCTAAATATCTCGAGAACGAAACGAGATATCGACCTGCGGTTTCAAAATTTGGAATCAGCGCATTGAGAAGTATCTCGATACATAAAAATTAGATTTTTGAAAATTTTGAAGTTTTTAGCTAAATGTGGGGTATATTGACTTTTGGGGCAATAATACAAAAATGGGTAGAGTAAATTAAGTAAACTTATATAATGTATATTCATGTGATAATTATATTGGATTTATAGAATATTTTCCAAGAAACTTTCTGTATGGAGTTTGTAAAAAATTGTTTTATGTTCGTGTTGCAATTTAACTTGATATATAGAATCTTTTCAAATGAACTTTTGGTACAAAATACATCAAATTAACGGAAGGTCTTGTGCTGGCCACAACAGATTTTATTTTCAACGCATTGAGAATATTTTATTTTAGTTTAATATTTTTTTATAAAATGCTCATAAAAGTACATCGTTTTATATTTGTTGTAATTGTTTCTATTCTTAGTATAAAAAGAAGGTTATTTTGTTATTACTGTCAAACTAAAAATTTAAAATAGATATAATTTCCAATAAAATGCTATTCATGCCAAATGTTTTACAGTAAAACAATAAAAAAAAATTGGTGGTCCAACATAACATACCATTTGAGGGTTCAGTATAGTATTTTGAAAACAAAATAAAATTCTATCGACGTGCCTTATTCTAAATAATTCAGTCTTGACCTTCGCATAATCTGTCAGACGAAAATATGAGAAAAATATGTTACTTCATGAATGAATTTCCCGTAAGAATTTTGAATGATCTTTCCAAGAATTCTCACTGAAATTTATTCTTCCGAATGCTGGGTTATAAACCTATGTTGATACCATAATCCTGAGAAGTATTTATGGTTGTTGGAGAGCATATTTCGACGATAGAACAAAAATAGAAACCGCAAAGTGTACACGAAGGACGGAACTAATTTGTAGTCTAAATAAACACTAAACAAACACCTTCTTATGGACAAGGTGAACACTTTAAGAATTTATTGCGCATTGTTTGTAATAGAAACATATTTAAATTTTACTTACATAACTTGTAGCTTTAGATAGAAAAGGAATAGGATAACGTACCTGTAACAGAGAAAAATGAAATTAGATTGATAGTTATTTGTTTTTCTACAGTCACAGTAGCCATTTGCGCTCTCTTTTGTAAACGCAAAATGTCACTTTGCCGCTCATGCGCGACAAAGTAGAAAAAACGCTCGCTGTCCAAATTTCTAAGTATACAATGTTGAGAAATGTCACTTGTCTACATTCTTAATGAAAATGTTTAGTTAGGAACTAATGGCACTGTAATTACACATTTATCACGTTCACAAGTCAATTTGACATATGTTCTGTCGGTATTTAACATAACCTAACAAAATGCCACACTGCTGTGAAAATGAAATAGGGCATTCATTTACAAAAACGAAAGTATAAAATGCTTAAATTAGATTGAATAAAAACTCAAGAAGAATGGAAAATAACGATAAAATAAAATTAAATATAAAATAAAATGTGTGAACAGTTATGTTTAGTAATAGGAATGATTGTACACAGATGGCGGTAGGATAGTTGCGAGTCGTACTGACATCTGATCTCTAGTTAACTATTTATTTTGATTACAATAAAGTTATTAGTTATTTCGTTACTTAAATAATTGCGAGAAGTCAGTCAATGCACATATATGTCTATATAATCACAAATTCCTTGAAATATTTGTTAATTTTTCGAGTGTGACAGGCGTGACAACTAACCACACATTTTGCTACAAAAACTCATCAAATCATCACAAATCCTTGCTTCCACGCTTTAATTTTTTTTTTTTTATGGAATAGATGGCTAATGTAACGATATAATCATTTAAAAGCCTTTTTAAGTATCTTTTGTATTAGCCAATCGTTATTTATTGAGCAGTACTGTAAGTATAAAGTGTACATTTTATCATTTTTTGTTATGGTGGAGGACCCCATTGTGGCAACTGTAGAAAAAATCTTGTGTGTGTTTCGAGCGCAAATCGACAATGTCGCATTTTGTGCTCTTAATACACAAATAGCTATTATTCACAATCGATTAGTAATATGACAATTTCTGAATTTTATAAAGTTGGGAAGTTACTTATTGTTAACTACATTTTCCAAGAGGTTGGAAAGTATTGCGTGTGAGTATAGCTGAGGTTGGAAAGTTGAAATTATCCAACATCTGCTATATTCACGCTACATGCTATACTCTTAAAGGCTCGAGGATGTCATCCCAACTTCAGGGCTATTTTTATCCTCCTTATTAATTAGGTAGAAATAATTTTTACTTATTATAATTATGCATTTTTGTAACTATCAAATATCAAGTATTTTTGTTTTCTCTTTTTGCTGAATTTTCGCAAATTCTTTTTCATATCAAACATTTCTTCCATGTCCTGCGTCGAGGTGAAGGTTGTGTATCTTGAAGGACAACAGAGAAAAGAAAATTAATACAATATAATTGGAGTGCAAGACTTCAAGTCTCTAGACTTGATGTTACTGAACGACAATCTTGTATATCTTCTTCAATCTTCGACAAGTAGATTAAAAGCAAACCGGGTTTATTGGATACGAGATAGACAATCTAGAATCATACTTAAGCCTTGATAAGAAAAAAAAGGAAATTCTCAGTGCAAGACAAGTCACCCAGATCACTTTTAGATTAATAATTGACGCATTTAAATTCAAAGGAATCTAAGTAGCAATTTTGTTCTGATTTTAAAGTGTCTTACACGAAACTATAACGATATTTGCATCTTCTTCTTTAATAAGGTTACGATAGAATTACGGAGAGTAAGATAGGTGGTCCATAATTTTTAGAATTTTATTTTACATATGTTCAGAGTTTTTAAATGTATATATAAAGAAGAGATGTTTTCAGAATTTTTTGTGTGTACCAGAAATATTTAATATGTACAATACATATATAGCCTAATATGAAAATGACGAGCGGTACTGTGCTGGTACAACAGATTTTTTTTTTTATATATTTGTATTTTTTGTTACTTTCTACTATTTTGTTGTATATAATAATGTATAATTATTGCGCCTAATGTCATTTCAACCATTTTTACCTTCCGTCACCTTTAGGTAGGGAAGGTATTGTCTTTAGTCAAAAAATTCGGTGGTGAGTTTTTAAAGAATAAGCACGTTTTAGGGTCCCTACAATACGAATTTACTATTTTTAAGATGATGTCTGTATGTGTTGATGTGTGTGTGTCCGTGTGTGACAAATTTTTCTCCGACGATAACTCCAATACTACAATTCTAAAAATTATAATTCTTTCGTATTCCTCTTCTTCACATCCATATGAAGAGCTGATTAGATTTTGGTTATAATTAATCCACCGGAAGTACCCTTATTTGAAGTTTTTAACAGTTTTTCTTGAAAAACGCAGTTAAATAACATTTTTCGACATTTTGTGATTATCAATATGAAAGAATATCTTATTCTCTTTACGGTTTGATTATACATTTTCCTTCATATTCAATAGATATAGAGTTATAGAGACATTAAGAGAGATTAACTTTCAAAAATTAGTCAGCTTTGCTAAAATTATGGAAACAGCAGATATATTAAAAAAAATTAATTGATAGATGTCAGTGTCAAATGCAAAACCAAAGTTGAAAGTATGGGGTCAGAAAGTTATGTGTGAATGTGATAGAGTGTCCCTCCAAAGAGAAGAAGATGGAAGGACTGTGTAGCAGAAGATTTGAGTAAGGAAGAATTGTGTGAAGAAGATGCGTTGGACAGGAATGATTAAAAGAGAAGAATAAGATACAGCGACCCCTAATAAAATAAGGAAAGGAACTTTCGGTAAATTTGTAAAAAATAGAGTGTTCGTGTTACAATTTTACAGGATATACAGAATCTTTTTCAAGGAACTTTTGGTATGGGATATATACAAAATACATCGAATTGACGGAAGGTTTTGTGCTGGCCACAACAGATTTTTTCGTTATTGTCCTAAAACATAGTCTAAAAAAGGTTTGACAATCTGCCCAGGATAAATAAAGTTTAATTTTTGTGGTATCCATGTGAATTTCAATTCTTAAATTATTGGCCAATTCTCTATGGAATGTTCTACAATAAAACCAGTGTTTTCAGTTCTGCTATAAATACAATTACAAGCAAATAAATGCCTGTAAACTTAGTTAAACACCAATTTACTGAATATACGATCAAATAGAGTATAAAGTAATTGAACATACTAAGCAATCGTTTTAAATTCAAGTCATGTTCCATGTTTAATGCAATCGAAAAAGGTATTAGAAATTGTTGTGCATTTGTTCAGTAGCGGTATTCAATTTTGTCCTACTTACTGTACCTATCAGATATAATCAAATTCGTAATAACTTTATTGAAGCTGAAACTTTAATTGATTTACTACCTAAAGAGGCATCACACTTCTCCGAAGACCCAACTCGATAATTAATATACTGCATGGCGCAAAAGTAATTTCACGATTTCGAAAATAAAAATTAAATTTCAGGTCAATATTTTTCGGTGTATCTGTTAGCTGTAACTGTTTTCTGTCTATCCAATGTGATTGCATTTATAGTACGTGCAGCAATCATTTCAAAAAATGACTATTAAATTCTTTAACTTTAACGAGATTTATTTTTTCCGGCTTCCCTGTAAATTTGGCAACATTACAGGCTATGTCAGATTATTTTGTCATCTTCCCTCCATCCACTGTTAAAATTTCAAGATAATTAGGCAAACCGTTCGGCAGTAGCCTTTGACTGAAGTTAACTACTTTCTCGTACTCCGCCGGAATTATGTTAGTGTCAATATGAAATTCTGTGTGAAACTTAAAAAATCCAATACAGAAATGTACGAACTGTTGAAGAATGTTTATGGTGATGAGGGTCTATCTATTACTAAAGTTTTCGAGCAGTTTAGAAGATTTAAAGAAGGAAGCGAAGAGATCGAAGACGATTAGCGCCTCGGTCGTGCACTGACATTGTCTTTTTCGAAATGCGAGTGATTGTTCACATGGATCGGGTGCCCTGAGGGGCATTTCGTTAACCAAGGATATTACAAGAAGGTTTTGACAACCCTTCATGCATAAGTGAGAAGAAAAAGAACTGAAATTTGATGGATTCTACAAAGACAACGCGCCGGAACAAAACGCCCTGTCCGGCAAGACATTTTTGACAAAATATAAAATCACCGTGAACTTGACCTAGTGCCATGTGACTTGCTTTTATTCCCAAATTGTAATTCTGCGTTAGAAGGCTCCAAATTCGGGGCCGAGATGAAGTTATAGAAAAGCGGCAGAGCTTATGAACAAACTAACAAAAAAAGCCTGCAGACATTGCTTCTAACAATGGAATATTCGCATCGGGCGGTGTAGGGTTCAGGAAAGGAGAGTACATTGAAGGTGGCAATATTGTTTTGTGTAATAATTTTTATAGTTCTGTTGCTGGACTCCACAGAGACAATCTTTCTGACTAAAGTAAAATTGTTGGCATGTGAAAATTGTGTTTTGTTACGGTAATACGTATTAAAAAAAATCTGTTGTGGCCAGCACAAGACCTCTCCCCATTTCCATATTAGGCTATATAAGTATTGTACTGCACTTCGCTTTCGAACCGGTGTTTTATAAGAAAATATTACAGAACTTTACCCAAATATTGTTTTTTATTGTATTTAACATGTCTTCTCCACACATATAATTCTAATTATATCTATTTTTCATTGTATGAGGAAGTTTCTAAATGTCAGAGATTGTTCTAATTCATTAACTAGATTGGCAGTAATTCTGATGGATTTTACCACAATTTTACCTATAATTTCAAATATTTAATTAATAAAACAATAAGAAAAATTAAATATACTTCCCAGAAAAAGCTATCTGAATGTCACTAAAACTTTTGATATTTGACAATGACATGTGTCATGTTATAAACATTGAAATTTGTCAACTGGTTTCCTTAGTGCCTTAGCCTCTGCGATTAGTGTACTCTATAAATTATAGTGTCTTTAACTCTAACTCTATGCAAGATATAATAAAATTTTTAAGTGTATTAGATGGAAAATTTTATGTTCTTCAATATTTAATAAAAAAAAACTCCCAAAAAATTATATTTAGAAGAATTTTTCTAAGAAACTACTACTTCCAGTTGTTCTATTGTTACCAAAACCTTTTCAGTTCTACCCAGGAATGTCAGATTGAGGAAACTGCAGTTAAATATTTTTTAAGTCTTATAGTTTTTGAGGAATCGTGACTACAACATCCAGACATACATACACACACACACACACACACACACACACACACACACACACACACACACATACACACACCCACACACACAGCCAGACATCATTTTAAAAATGTTATAATCGGATTGTAGGGACCTTAAATCGTGCTTATTCAATAAAATCTGGATATGCGAATTTTAGCATGAATCCAATACCTCTCTTAGCGAGAGGTTTATGTTATAATTTTAAATTTGATTTAAAAGTGAGTAACAAATGAAATATTGTACAATATACACCAGGTAACTATTTTACTGCCTTAAGGAGGTGCTCCTTTCAGCAGTAAAAATAGTTTTCCTGGCTTGTAATATAAAATACTATTTCTTTATTCTCAATAAATTTAGCGGCAAAATCATAGTAAAAAAAATATTTCTTGCATCTTTTATTTTTATTTGCGATATTTATTTGTCATGTATGTATTATCAAGATGCATTTATTTTATTTCCACATCTTGTCACATATTTTATATCTTATATCTTAATATTTTACGTCTAGACAAAACAGAGAAAAATCTGTTTTTTAATAAAATGAAAATGAAACAGTTGATTCAACCAAGGACAAGAAGAAATGTAAGCGCTATTTATTTATACATTAAAGCAGACATACTCGGTCATCACATATGCGGTAATTTGCATAAATAACATCAATCTTATAGTCTATAGGACAAATGTCGCATAAAATTTGCACCTTTTTACCTCTCTCCTCGACGTCATAAGTAGGAAAGGTAGGAATAATGCTAAAAATCGCATGTCGAGATTTTACAAATATTCAATTATAAACTCACTTAAAATGCATACGATTAGAGATGCACTCCATTTTGAGCTTTAGCCCGGCCCGGCCCGAAGCCCGCCTCGATTACGAGTCGATCATCGTGCCGGGCCGAAGATATTTTTTATCGGGCTAATCATTTTCAAAAATCGAGCCGAGTCGGACTTTTGATTTTGGCCCGGCCCGAAAATTCTTATAGTTCAATCAAATGCACAGTTTCCTTAATATTTTAATGAAAATGGATGAAGTTAAAAAGGATCAAAATGATTTAATAACAACATACTTCACATATTAATAAATAAAAATGTATTATTTTACTTCAAGAATTCAAGGTTATTCATTAAAGCATAATAATTATATTGTGATGTTGCTATTATTATTGTTATTACTCCTATACTTAAATAAAAGTGATTTTTGTTCCTACCATAATGACTTCTTGTTCCATTTTTGAGCAGAAACAAAGTTAGATAAAAAATCCTTATGTAAATTACATTTTTTATATAAGATTTGTGAAAAAGTTGTTTAAATTTTCGAACGGCTTTGGTAAACAAAGTGTTAAGTACTCGTAGGTCTGTGATTTTTATAACAAACTTACACTAGGAGGGTCTCTTTTTTAACTACTTATGCTAACTAATGTTGAAAGTTATAAGAATGTAGAGGTTTTTTATAAGTTTGACACGAAAAAAGTTGCAGTTTCAATACCGGGAGTACAAGGAAGGCCAAAGAGAAGATGGAAGGACTGTGTAGCAGAATATTTGAGAGAGGAAGAATTATGTGAAGAAGATGCGTTGGATAGGAATGAGGAAGTATGAAGTGCAATATACAGAATGTACATTCGTGTTATAATTATATTGGATTTATAGAATCTTCCCAAAGGAACTTGCAATATGGAATTTGTAAAAAATAGTGTGTTCGTGTTACAATTTTACAGGATATATAGAATCTTTTCCGAGGAACTTTTGGTATCGGATTTGTACGAAATACATTGAATTGACGGAAGGTTTTGTGCTGGCCACAACAGATTTTTTAAACGTAAATTTATACAATAAATTCATCATAAATCAACCCGTACTTATTTTGAGAATAATGCTGTGTCCGTTAACTTAAATACCAGTTAAACGAAAAATAAAAGATCGATAATATTATAGAATTGTAAATACAGGGAATTTATTTTAACATGCAACATATGGCAAATCACTTCCATGATTACTTACTATTGTCAAAAAATGACAGCAATGTAATATTTGTCCATTTTAAAATGCAACATACAAAATTTGTAGTTTTGTATTTTCAAAACTAATTTCCTAATAGCCTACATACGATTAACAAATAATCAAAACATGAATGTTGTACATCTTAAAAAAACTTTAGCTTATAAAAATTCATTACTTTCATGTAATAAATGTTAAAAAAAATACCCCCAATCACTCTGAGGCAATATTCTAGTCGGTCGTAATAAGAATTGACACCATTTGTTATGTGTTTTGGAGGTATCTCCTGTGCTGCAATACTATTTATAATGTTGCATTTTAAAATGGATAAATTTTACATTGCTGTCATTTTTTGACAATAGTGAGTAACCATGGAAGTGATGAACTATAATGTTGCATTTTAAAATAAATTCTCTGTATTACTACACAAGTGTCAAATTTTAGATAAGCCATTTTTCGTGTTAACTGACAGGTAACAGAGAGTTTAAGCAGAAATAAAATACCGCGCCTGAATGTTTAGAACGAAACTATTATAAGTTCCCAAGCTAATTATGTCAGTACATATGTACAAGATCTTCTACAAGTAATAAAATTTATCTGTTACAAGTCGTAAACATAACATAGAGTGAAGCAACTTTATGTATGCTTAAGGGGCGAATATCGCTAAAAGGCTCTACCTTGACCCAATACCAACACACTTAGGGAGATTGAACACTGAACGCGAAATTTTCCTAGGAAACACTGGTAGTCGGTTTGATTAGTCGTACGCGAACTCGTAGATTGAAAGCGCAAGATTTAGTTGACCTTAATGACTGTGACATTTATAGATGCCATTATAAATCATTATAATAATTTTCATTGTGAAAAATAGGAAAGTTTAGAAAAGTATTGTTGTATTGTTTTGTACTCTTTACCCACATTTCAGTTTTCGTTTTTTTACATCTCGCTAAAAGATTGGATTCATGCTAAAAATCGCATAGTCAGATTTTAGTGAATAAGTAAGATTTAAGGTCCATATAATTCGATTATAATATTTTTATAGGTACAATGATGTAAAACGGTTTATTCAAATATCAATTTATTGACCTGCCTGTATAGCATTTGATATGTCACAAGGGGTATATTGCCATTTAAGATTTAAAAGTTGAGAGTGGTGAGGGTGAGGTTAGTGATAAAAAAAAACAAAAATATTAATGTTAAATGTTAAAACATTAAAAAAAATCTGATGTGGCTAACACAAAACCTCCCGCTATTTAATTTTTATTAATTTAAATACATGCCTACCTATGTATTTACTAACGCTGCAAACTGTTCCATTGCAGAAAACTATTGCTTTATTTACTATTTTCTTTTTAAAATGTCACTATTATTAATTTGAAGTGATTAGTTTTTTGACAGTGACATTTAGTGTCAGTTACATTCATTTGATAAATGAACTGTGTACCAAAGGAATAGTTTTTATCTTAGGCTTCGCGACTAATAAAAAAAATTATTTTTAAATTTATTTCATTTTACTAAAATTCGTACTTCAATGTATGCTTATAATTATTGAAGTTTACTATTTCTTTCCAATGGATAAATACCCCATTACGCCGAACTTGTGGCAATACAATAGTAATCACAAAAAATCTGTTGTGGTCAGCACAAGACCTCTCGCCATTTCCATATTAGGCTATATAAGTATTGTATTGCACTTCGCTTCGTTTTATAAAAAAATATTACAGAACTTTACCCAAATATGGTTTTTTATTGTATTTAACATGTCTTCTGCACACATATAATTCTAATTACATCTATTTTCCATTGTATGAGGAAGTTCCTGATTGTCAGGGATTCTTCCAATTCATTAACCAGATTGGCAGTATTTCTGTTGGATAATGGATATATGCATTTTACCTATAATTTCAAATATTTAATTAATGAAACAATAAGAAAGATTAAATATACTTCCCACAAAAGCTATCAGAATGTCACTAAAACTGTTGATTTTTGTCACTGACATTAATATAAGTCATTTACAAACTATGTTATAGACATTTGAATTTGTCAACTGGTGTAGTTTCGCCTACTCGACTTATTATATAACGATATTCTATATATTATAACGTCTTTATCTATAAATTTATAAAAGATATATTAAAAAATTTAAATGTATTAGATGTAGAATTTTGTTCTTCAAAATTAGTAATATCAAAAATTTTCAAAAAATAATATTTAGAAGATTTTTTTAAAAAAAACTACTACTTCCGGTTGTTCAATTGTTACCAAAACCTTTTCAGCTCTTCCCAGGAATGTCAGATTAAGGAATTCATAGTTAAACAGGTCTTATGTCTTATAGTTTTTGAGGAATCGTCCGTCCAACATCCAGCCATACACACACACACACCCACACACACACACACACACACAAACACACACACACATACATACATACATACATACATACATACATACATACATACACACATCCACACACACACACATCATTGTAAAAATGTTAAAATCGGACTCTAGTGACCTTGAAACATGCTTATTCATTAAAATCTGGATATGAGATTTTTAGCAAGATTCCAATACCTCTCTTAGCGAGAGGTAAAAAGAATAAGAAAATATTTATGTTTCTATTATCTCAATGATTTTGAAACGATATTTCATTTTCAAATCGTTGTTCTATCTTCACTAAATATATTCCTCCCACGCACCTTCACTTTGGACACTCCTTAGCGGCTTTTCAAAGTAAACTCATCTATTATTTCGTAACCATAGAAACGATATGCTATGCTACAGTGCACTATATGGTATTAATACATGCATTAATACTCACTCTGATTATGAGTTATGCTTCCTTTTAAACTTGGGAAAACATCGTATCCCATATATTTATATTTCACAAGTATACTTGTTTATGTTGTTATGGTTACCAAATGTTTTCAAGACATTCTGGATAGATGAAAGAGAAAGTAGAAGAAGAATAATATATAAATAAATATTTCTAATTTTGTAGATGATTTTAAATTTGAATGAAGCATTTAAATTCAAAATCGCAGGTATGAAAATTTTTACTAATTTTAGTGTATAAACTCGGTTTACAGTTCTTAAAATAAATAAATATATTATCACGGCATATTGCCCATTTCTGGGTGTGCCAGTATCTACAACACATGTAGGCATCGGTAATGATGACGATATACCGTGAGTATTTTTTAACGTGAAACATTGGGTTTGTCATATCCATAGTTACGATTCGACATTTGTTTGACAGCAATGTATTTGCGTGTCCCATTTAAAATAAAACATAGGGAACGAATTTGACATTTGATAAGACGTCAGTAGAGGTTAATTTTGTTTAAATAATTATACCTGCTTTCCAAATTAAATTTAGTGTACCTTGTGCTCGAGTGATTTTCTAACTTGGCCAAATTTCTTACAATATTTAAATATAATACTCTGTAAAATTCATTCCCTATGTTTTCAATGAGACAGGCAAATATATTACTGTCAATCAAATGTCAAGTCGTGTCGTAACTTATAGGAAAATTCAGCGGTTATCTGTCATATTGACAAGGCGTCATTAGAGGTTAATTTTGTTTAAATAATTATACCTTTTTTCTAAAAATTAAATTTAGTTGCAAAAAAAATATTGTGTGCCCGAAATATGTTTAGAGCTCTCGAGGGGTTTTCTGACATAGCTAAATTTCTGACTTAGCTAACATCTGTCAAATTCGTTCCCTATGTTTCATTTTAAATGGGACACGCAAATACATTGCTGTCAATCAAATGTCAAATCGTAACCATAGACATGACAAACCCAATGTTTCACGTTAAAAAATACTCACGGTACCTATTTTACTGTGTGGGCGCTTACCAGGCGTCACCTCACGGGCACTCATAGCTGGTGTGGAGAGTGCACCACAGGGGTTACTTTTGTACCATTTAAAATTGGAAATATTTGGCGTCTGTCGGGATCGAAACAGGTCCCGACAGACGCCAGTTCTTAGATTAAGAATTTTATATATTTATAATAACGTCTGTGTTTAAGGATGTAGTCAGGACGATATCTCAAGTATTATTAAACTCAAACAATTGAATAACCAGAATAACCGGAAGTAGCAAGTTACTTGAAGGAGTAAATAGTTTCTTTTCTAAAAAAAATTTTTTTTGATAATTTATGTTATTTAAAAAAAACGCTATATTTATTACAGTGCTGAATGTCAAGAGTCACAGTAAAGTACCTACTCACTAATAACATAACGAGAGAATGAGAAAAATTTAAAAATAATCTGGAGATTAGGGTATTTCAGCTCAATCGAATTAAAGGAAAATAGTAAAAAAATACGAATGTATATGCTGAATAACGAATATTAATAAAAAAATGAAATGGTATAATTGAGATATGTCGGAAATAAGGGCTTTTTTGTTATAGCGCTTCGACACCAATATGAAATCTATATATAATATTTTGATTGGCGACCGAAAGACCGCCTATACATGCATAACAAATAGCGTGTTAGGAGGTGGGGATTACTACCAATGGAAGTTAAGAAATTCAAATTCGAAAGGAGGGGCTAACATACCTGTACAGCAGTTTTCAAACAGTTTTTATTTTAACATAAATTTCTTGCATTAAACTTAATAATTTAAATACACTTGTAATTATAAAGTATGTAGACTTATACAGTGTTATAATATTCATTTATTTTATGTAAATATAACTTAAAATAGCATATATTTTAAGAACATTTAGGTCTTTGATGAAAACAGTTTGATAAAAAAAATACATAAGCGTGACATCACGTCAATCTTTTCAAAATTCGGGAGATCATAACTCGCTTATTAATAGGAATTTTTTTCGCCGGATTTTCATCAATAGTCTTAGTTTTCCTAATATTTTCAGATGAAATTAAAAAAATAAAATGGTGGAATCCCAATTATTTTCAGGTTTTTTTTATTCTCAAATTTGTTTCAAACAACACTGTCACTGTATAAAAATAAGTACCAGTTTACTTATTATTATTTCAAATAATTTATTCATATTAATTTTTTGTAGTGGGTGCTCCTAAATTGTTGTAGTGGTGTTGGTGCCTGCACATGTGACAAACTTTGAAACATTTCATTGGTTTTAAGAAATGTGAAAAAATAATCTCTGTAAATAACAATGAATTACAAAATTATAAATTGTTGACATTGGTTGTCGTTGCCACATAATTCTAATTTCTTAAATTCTTTCATTTCTTATTTATTAATGAACACATTTTTATAACATTATTGCAATGTATGTGGTGTTGCTATCTCAGAAAGTACTTACCTATATATAGGTAAGTAGTCTCCATTGATGTGCTTGTTAGTTGTAAAGTGTCCACTAACTTAACGATAGAACACGACCAGTCAATTAAAACGTAGATTTTTGATTATGTTTTGCAACAATCGCCACCGGATATTGCCATGGCTACGAGTATATTGATGTGACCAGAATTTAAAATAGATGATTCGATAGTTGACGTATATGAAGATTTATAATGAATTGACAATGATTATTTCGAATCATCAAAGCATAATCTATTAGAATTTAAGAATTAATTTATCAGGAGGATTTACAAACTGTTAAAAAAAATTGAGGACAGCACAATACCTCTCGTCATTTCTCTTTTATTACACAAGTATCAAATTTAACATTTCATGTACACATAATTTGAATCTAATTATATTTGTTCTTTCATTCTATATCGTCATCATTACCGATGTCTACATGTGTTGTAGATACTGGCACACCCATTAATGGGTAATATACCGTGATGATATATTTATTTATTTATTTATTCATTCTATAAGGAATCTTGCCCTACTCTTCTAAAATGTTCAAGATGATTCCAGTTCATTGACGGGATTGGCGTTATTTCTTAAGAATACATGATACATGTAGGTACTATTAATATTAATAAATATACATACACTTACATTTATCTGTCAATTACATACAGGATGTCTCAATAAGCTTGCTCACTATTGGTAACTTTTTTATTTGAAGAGGTACGAGGTTGGTTAAATGAGCAAAATTGTGCTATTTTATATTAAAAAATTGGTCATGTAGACAAAATAAAATTTGTGTCAGCGGTTGTCAAAATTTGGGACAATATATATTTTTTAAATGGAACCATATATTTTTTATTATTCTTATTGGAAAGAGTATTTTTTTCTCTTTCCAATAAGGTAATGTTGTTTATGTACATTTTTTTCAAATAAACGAGTTATTTACGGTTAAAAATTTAAATTTGAAAACTATTTTATTAGTTTTTTAGTCAAGTAAACCATGGAAACAATTGATTCTTTGTTTGTTTGACGTTTAATAATTTCTCCCGTAAAGTTCTCTGTGTTTAATAATGTTTAATAACTTTACAAATGAAGAAAAGTTAGAATGATCGTGCTATATGGAAAGTTATATCTAGACACCAGTTACGTAGAACGGTCGATTATTTCCAAAAGAGTTTAAATGTGCGAAAGAAATAATGGATTTCAATTTGAATATTATCTTTGTTTTGTTATTACTGTAAAATAAAAAATAATAATTTTATAAAAGACAATTAATAACTTTTATCTTTAAACGTAAATAACACGTTTATTTGAAAAAATTTTTACCTTATTGGAAAGAGAAAAAAATACTCTTTCTAATAAAATAATAAAAAAATATATAGTTCAATTTAAAAAATATATATTCTGTCTCAAATTTTGGGAACCGCTGACACAATTTTTATTTTGTCTATATGACCAATTATCTAATATAAAATGGCACAATTTTGATAATTTAACCAACCTCGTATCTCTTCAAATAAAAAAGTTACCAATAGTGAGCAAGCTTATTGAGACACCCTATATATTTGAATTTGACAACTGGTTTCCTTGGTCTAGTCTGGACTGTGCGATTTATTGCAACAGATTATTCTATATATTAAATTTTCTAAATCTATAGAAGATATAATAAAATTATATGTTTATTAGATGGAGAATTTTATTTTCTTCAATATTTGTAATAACAAAAATAATACTTAGAAGATTTTTTTTAAGAAACTACTACTTAACCTTTTCAGTCCTTTCTATTAATGTTAAGTAGTTAAATTGTAAAAATGTTAAAATTGGATTCTAGTGACCTTAAAAGGTGCTTATTCACTAAAATCTGGATATGCGATTTTTAGCGAGAGATAGAAAAACGCTGTCAATCATTTTAAATGTAACGGCATATTCAATTGATGTCGTTTTCCATAGTTTTTTTTTTTACACTTTACGATTCCACAACCAATCTAATTTTGATCAAAATTTGACAGAAATTATGGCTGAAACAGAAGAAATTATTTTCTTGTCTCTATTTAAAACAAAGTAATAATTATAGAAACAGATTATCACAGAAAGTAGCGTGTAAGTAATTATATACCCGTACAAACATATTGACAGTAAAGCAAATAAATTTCCCAATATTTCAGCTTCATTGATTATGGAAATTATTATTATACATCTTTTTATTTATTTACTAATGTAGAACTAGTAATAAACCTCGTTTTTCACACACATACTTTATGTAACAAACTCAATCATTCTACTTTTACCACAGCAATGGCGATAGCAAACAAATAAACAAATTCATAGTACAAATATTATTTTAGTTTAAGGTGTAATACACAAATATTTATATGTAGCTTTAACATGTGTTTGAAATTCATAAAAACTGATTAATTAAAGTGAAAAGCTGTCACATTAAAACAATTATTTAATAAATCAAAGATCAACTCGAGAGGAAATGAATCGTTTAAGGTTAATTGAAAAGTGTGTCGCAAATTTAGTTAATTGTGCTGCAATTACTAGCTTATTAATTAATAATTTTTAAATTGGAGACATTAACATGACAAAAATACTAGGGAGCTGACATACTCAACTTCGTATTACGAAGGCAAATATGAGTCAATGAAAGTGACTAGCAAATGAATTTAAATTAAATAAAAATATCATCACGGTATATTACCCATTTTTACCTCATGCTTCATGCTAAAATTCGCATATCCAGATTTTATTGAATAAGCACGATTTAAGGTCCCTACAATCCGATTATAACATTTTTAAAATGATGTCTGTGTGTGTGTGTGTGTGGATGTGTGTATTTGTGTGTGTATGTAAGGATGTTGGAGGGACGATTCCTCAAAAACTATAAGACTTAAAAAATATTTAACTGCAGCTTCCTCAATCTGACATTCTTGGGAAGACCTGAAAAGGTTTTGTTAACAATTGAACAACCGGAAGTAGTAGTTTCTTAGAAAAATTCTTCTAAATATAATTTTTTTGGGAGTTTTTTTTATTACATATTGAAGAACATAAAATTCTCCATCTAATACACTTAAAATTTTTATTATATCTTGTATAGATTTGGAGATAAAGACACTACAATTTATAGAGTAAACTAATCGTAGAAGCTAAGGCACTACGGAAACCAGTAGACAAATTCCAATGTTTATAACATAGTTTGAAAATGATACATGTCAGTGTCAAAAATTATTGTAAAAATCCGCCGTTACCGACATAGTCACCGATCGATATACCTGTCAAATACGCGAGGCGAAAATTGCTGAAATGTCACCTATTATTTATTACGAAGAAAACATGAGCAAATAAATATATCATCAGTCATAAACAACGTCTATTCTTACAAATAAATTTTCGCTAGAAGAAGTACTCTAATGAAGGTAAGTAAAATCAAATTTGAAAATTGACTTAACCCCAGTATTTCAAACTAACCCTTTTCAGAAGTACAACCTATCTCATTGAAAAAAGTGATTTTCATTATCGTCGGCCAAAAAATTTGATACAATTCTCGTGCGTGAAGTATTTTACAGCGCTCCAGCTAATAAAGCACTCGCCTTAAGGGCTCGTGCCTTAAACAAAGCTGTCGCGCTGTAAAATACAACTTACACGCACTCGAATGTAAATAACTATTTACTGACTTCATTCACTATTTTGAGTAGAACAAATCACACTTTAACATCTGCTATAAAAAAAGAATACCTACATTTTATATTTATTTAGAATTTTTTCAAACGTGTAAAAATTTATTATATTTATTTGTGATTTTGTTTATAATTCACCCGGTATCGTGTTTAGTACAGCAGTTCACTGAAGTATTTTATTTTTTTAAAAAAAAAAAACAAGAAAATAAAGAGATTCTTCGAAGAATTTACCACGGTTGAGTGGTTCTTGCGACATGTGCTGAGTCGACTGATAAGAAATTCTTTACTCAGTTTAGAATAAAAAGAAAATAAGTTAAGGACACTTGGAAGAAAACTGCTTATTGAATTTAAACATTTGAAAATATGTGTATATAACGAAAGAAATTTATTGGTTTACCAGCGTCTGTAAATTTACTTTTTCTGCTGCTGTGAGAAAAAAATAGTCTAACATCAACTAATATCTGTCGAGCCCAAGAATGTTATTTTTTTGACGTTATAGTTATTTATGCAAAAAGTGTGTAAAGTAGTACTTTTTTGGTCGAGTACAAATTAACAGCTGTTTGATTTTTAGTGGTGCAAACATATCAAATTTATATCGGATCATTTTGTACATCTAATATTTATGTATGATGGAAAAAGTATTATTTTTACTAACCTTAATTTCATTAGGTTAAATACAATCTTCTTAACACGGTTTCATTATTAATTTTAATGTAATTGCTTCCTGACAGTGACATTTGTCTAAATATGTCAAAATTGTTATTAAAATATTATGTTTTTGTTTGACGCATAGGCAGGATGATGTACAAATTAAATAATAATAAAATAATATATCATCACTGCATATTACCCATTTCTGGGTGTGCCAATCTGCTTTATCGCACATATCGGTAATGATGATGACATATTTGTACCGTGCGGGCGCTTACCAGGCGTCACCTCACGGGCACTCATTGCTGGCGTGGAGAGTGCACCACAGGGGTCACTTTTGTGCCATTTAAAATACGAAATATTTGGCGTCGGTCGGAATCGAACCCGGTACCCCCAGGTTCGCGACCAGACACTCAGGCACGAGGCCACGGGACCCCACAATTATTTTACAATTTAATATTTAAAGTTATTTCAAGTTATTTACTAAATTATCGTAATATTGAAGATTGTAGCATTATATCCAATTTTTATCAGTAAAAGTTGATAAAAAATTATATTCAATGATTTTTTTTAAAAGAAAAACTGTTAAAAGCTTGTATAAATGATAGTTCCGGTTATCCGATATACACTAAAAACTAATGAGCTCTTCCCACATTAGTATAGAATGGGTATACAAAATTTCAAATTTTTCTGATTGATAGTATGTGAGTAATTGTCCACAGGATCCACACACACACCCGCACAGTCATCATTGTAAAAATGTTAAAATCTGATTCTGAGGACATCAAAACATTCATATTCACTAAAATCTGTATATGCGATTTTTAGCACGATCCCTATACCTCCTTTATCTAGGCTAGCAGGAGGTAAAAATCAGGTTAAGTTAGAACTCATTATGTCAATTGAATCTTTATATTTTTAAGAACTAGATTCGTACTTATCTGTGAATAAAAATTATTACACTTGTTTCATTATCTAATTATCTACTTGACAGATTAATTAACCGAATGTGTATGTTGCCTAGCAACGCCTATTTACTTTCCACGCACTAGTGGTTGAACAGTGACTCTTTTCTCATACTGTACAGACTGCGTAAAGGGTACACTTTACGCACGGTTGTAGAATGTTTTTTATATTAAAAATTTTAAAACATAAAAATAACACTTAGATCTTTCCATTTCTATTTTAGCGTATCCATCCAGTCCAGATACTAACTGCAATATTGTTTTCTTTACTATACTTAAGTCATATATCACATTTTTTAAAGAAATCATCTTAGCTAACCTCCATCGTCTATTTTACAAATATTTAACAAAAAAAATGTTATGTATTTCTGTGTAACGTTTACTGTAACTTTTCTCCCTTTTATACTTTGTATAGAATATCCTGTATCCACTGCATGTCGTGCAATCCATCATCCTATATATCCTGTGTAAGAAATAAAGGATTAGGAAGCAGCAAAAATACGAATGAATCACCGACTAAATAGATTTTGCACGTGCGTCAAACGAAACAACACATTGCTTTGCATTTGAAAGCCTAGTACACACACAAACACAACAAACACTATATGTGTGGGTGTAAAACTGGCTCCAATAGGATTATTTTGCAACAAGATGGCAAGGATGAAGGGTTCAGGATAGGACTAAGATTATTTCAGATTCACAGATCAAAATATTTTATTCAATTGCTTTGGATATAGTACTGGGGTAGATTAACTTTGCAGGAGGTCGGGGATTATAGATTTTTGGATGTTTTATATTTAGAGGCCCTAATAAAAAAATCTGTTGTGGCCAGCACAAGACCTCTCGCCATTTCCATATTAGGCTATGTAAGTATTATATTGCACTTCGCTTTCGAACCGTCGTTTTATAACAAAATATTACAGAACTTTACCCAAATATTGTTCTTTATTATATTTAACATGTCTTCTGCACACATATAATTCTAATTATATCTATTTTTCATTGTATGAGGAAGTTTCTGAATGTCAGAGATTGTTCCAATTCATTAACCAGATTGGCGGTATTTCTAATGGATATATGCATTTTACCTCAGTTTTATTTTTAATTAAACAATAAGAAAAATTAAATGTACTTCCCAGAAAAAGCTATCAGAATGTCACTAAAACGGTTGATATTTGACAATGACATGTGTTATTTACAAACTATGTTATAAACATTGGAATTTGTCAACTGGTTTCTTTAGTGCCTTAGCCTCTGCGATTAGTTTACTCTATAAATTATAGTGTCTTTATCTCTAAATCTATACAAGATATAATACAATTTTTAAGTGTATTAGATGGAGAATTTTATGTTCTTCAATATTTAATAAAAAAAAACCTCCCAAAAAATTATATTTAGAAGAATTTTTCTAAGAAACTACTACTTCCGGTTGATCAATTGTTACCAAAACCTTTTCAGCTCTTCCCAGGAATGTCAGATTGAAGAAACTGCAGTTAAATATTTTTTAAGTCTTATAATTTTTGAGGAATCGTGTCTACAACATCCAGACATACATACACACACACATACATACATACACAAATCCACACACACACACACACACACACACACACACACACACACACACACACACACATCATTTTAAAAATGTTATAATCGGATTCTAGATACCTTAAATCGTGCTTATTCAATAAAATCTGGATATGCGAATTTTAGCATGAATCCAATACCTTTCTTAGCGAGAGGTAAAAAAATCTGTTGTGGTCAGTACAATACATCTCGCCACTTCTAATTTGTTATATAAGTATCAAATTTAACATTTCTTGTACACCAAAATAGTTCTAATTATATCTATTCTTTCATTCTATAAGGAATTTACTCCTACTATTCTAAAATGTTCCAAGTTGGTTCCAATTATTTGATGCGGTTAGCGGTATTACTTAAGGTTAAATGTACTATTACTATTAATAAACATACCTACCTACAATTTTAAATATTTAATTAATATTTCAATAAGAAATATTAAATGTATCGATTTCCCAGAAAAAGCTTTCAGTAATGTTAGTAGAACTATTGATTTTTGACACTGACATTTATCTGCCAATAGGCTATTCCACCGTAATCAAAAATAGTAAAGGTTTACTGAAAATATGAATGATAATAGTTAAAGGATAAGGAAAATTATATTTCTTTTATTATAAATGATTCCTTCTAGAAAACACGGGGAGTTTTGCTTTTGATGATGTAGGACATCTCATGGGTTGGAAATGTTTATGTAGGGGTTGCCTAGCAACATTGCCGTAGATCCCCATAATTAAGTAGGCTAAACAAATTTTAAGACAGCTGTCAAAATATTAATAAAATTAAAGGTTATAATTTATTGATTTATTTTGAAAATTATTGATTTAAAATGAGGATGATTGTGAATAAAATAGTATACATAACCTCGGTGGGAGTTTCATAACAGGCTCGCGCATTATTTCATAAGCCCTCTGCTGTAATGAAACATCTCCCACCTCGTATGTAATATACTATTACATTTGCTTTGATTGTAAGGTAAAAATTTCATCTTATCTTTTAAAAATATAATTACATGTATTCAAATTCATAAACATGTGTCCCCTGCATTTAATAATATGTCGCAACATTTATCAGCCTTCTTTCAATCAGATTGTCATACATATTATAATTTTTCATCCAACATTCGAGATAAGTAAATCCTATATGATTTTAATTCGAAAGTAAGACGTCACGTTCATTTATTCCCAATCCATAGATGATAAATAACGATGATACAGCATAGCAGAGATTGGTTCTCGTAACAGACACTCCGTAACGTCTTTTTGCAGATGAGTCAAGACATAATACAGCATCGAGATTGCAAGTTTTCGTTTTGTTGTTGTACATATGGTTGTAATTGAAACTTTACAAAGAGGAAAATAAAATTAAAAGAAGAAAAGATGGGGATAATGATTCAAATTTAAACGAACAGATTGAAAAATAAACAAAGAAATAGTACTAACAATTCTGTTATAGTCAGAAAAATTTACCCTGTCGGGTATAGCAATAAAACTATTAATATCGTAATGGGCTACTTGCATACCTATTTTTTATTTAATATTTTTGAAGAGAAGGTAAAAACTTGCTACCCATATTGTTTCTTTTGACAAAATTTTTATTAATTAGCCAGAAAAAAATAATGAAATTTGATTATTTGAATTCCCGCCATGTATGACGTAGAATTACGCCGCACCAATGAATAGTCGTAAAGTCACAGCGTGGTGCCGTCCCATAGTAATGGTATGTTTGTGCGGGTAATGTAGATCACCCGTTTGACGTTTCAATAATAGTTTGGAGGTTAGTAGTTTAGTTTATCTTTTTGGTATCGATATTTTAAATTACAAGTAACTACCTATGTGTTTATTTATTAAGTAATTAATGTATTTGAGACCAGAGAGAGAGAAAAATGTACTAATGTCAAATTCAAATTAAAACTTTCCCGCACGCCATGCCATCTTTTGATAACATTCTTAAACATGCTTCCCCTCCCCTAGTTCAATATAAAGATGTCACAGAAAATTTTCTTTCTTAATTTAGTAAAAAACAAATAATTATTTTAAAATAAAATTTATATTTTTATATATGTTTTCAATATAACATTACTTATATATTGACAGAAATCGGATTTTCAGTACCACGCAAGTAGCCCATTATAACAAAGCTAAACCAGAGTTAGTAAAACTTCAATTAAAATTAAAATTCATCAGCATAGAAATCACATCCATTGTCAAAGTTGATTTTAAAGTGTTAACAATAATAAACCTAAATAAATAAATCATCACGGCATATTACCCATTTCTGGGTGTGCCAGTATCTACAACACAGGTAGACATCGGTAATGATGACGATATATTTTACCGTGTGGGCGCTTACCAGGCGTCACCTCACGGGCACTCACAGCTGGTGTGGAGAGTGCACCAAAGAGCACTTTTGTGCCATTTACAATTGGAAATATTAATATTAAAATAATAAACCTTCACAAAATCTTAAAGGTTAAGTGCACCTTAAGAATAACTTAGCAAACAGTGTAATACATTTTTAAAATTTAAGTTGTACTTAATGTTATACTTAAGTAAATGCGGTACAAACGGCCATAAGTGATGGATGGTTAAGCTGTTTATGACACTCCGATTTTTGATGACGAAAACTATTCATTAATTATTTCAAATCATAGTAACATGTATGTATATTATGAGTCAGTGTTGTTATTTTTTATAGTGAATTTGTTTTTGATGCTCGACAGTTGCTTATTAATTTTTTTCTTGGAAATATACATATTTGTTCCAAAGCAATAAAAAAGAAAAATTAAACTTATAAATAAGATAATTAACTGCATTTCTGTTGGTTTTTATATGGACAGCTTGCTTTTAAGTTGTGCAAATCTTGATTAATTCAAAGTCGGTATCTCAGTAAAACTAAATGTTCTTGTATTTTTCTCACGTGGTCTACAATTAAAACAGTTTAATAGTTTGAAATTATAGCTGCAGATGTAGGACAGTTTATTGCTGTCAATCGTAAGTCATACATTGGTTTGAAGTTTACCAAATTTGCATAATTATATCTTTAGTTATCATTAGCGATGCAGAAAGTGGAAGGAAACGAGAATGTAAATCAAAGATGTCGCGAAAGGAGTAGATTTTGCTGTTTACATTACCCTACATAGTTTTTACAGCATTTTAGCAGTAAGAAGTAGTTTACTACCAGCGAAAGTTGAGATATATCACTACCAAGTCTAAACATTCATTTCGTATTAACGGGCTTTGTCAGAAGTGGAGACAATAGCTATTTGTGTGTTAAGAGCACAAAATGCGCTCGAGAAACACAATAGTTATTTGTGTATCAAGAGCGTAAAGTGGATCTTTATTGCTCGCGCTCGAAAATTGTAGCGCTCGCTGCTCTCGTGCTTCAATTTTCGAGCAATAAAGATATTTTACGCTAGAGATGAACACATAATTTTTTCTACGACTTTACTACCCAAAATAAAAAAAATAATAATACCTATTTAGTAAGTTCAATTCAACCTCAACCAATTTCTGTTTTGTGTTGTGTGTAACCATGACGATATGAGTATCCAAGTAAATAAATACAAAATTCTGTCACTAAAAGATAGTGATTTTTCCTGCACTCTTCCAGATATATTTGAACCGGCGAAAAATACTTCCTTGAATTTATTATCTGCAAAATCAAAAGCATTATACGAAAAGAATTATAACCTCTCCATTGAATGGTGTAAGATAAAAAAATCAAGAATTACAGTGAAAATGTCTTACTAGCTTACTTTTTATAAAAATCTAATGAACATCTTCTCTTTGGTCCATTTATTCCATGCTAAAATCAACACTAGCAGTTAAGAACTGAAAACTCTAGTGAGTGTCAGTCACAGAATCTAATTTATCTTCGTCAGCTGTTTTCAAGTTCTGGAATGAATATGCAAAACTGCCAAAAGTGCACATTCAATTTTAACATTATCCGCCAATAATTAAATCCAATAAGTTTGTTAATTATGAAATGTGTGTTATTAAATATTTAAAGTTGTAATACAATGTACATTCACCAGTAGAGTTGTTATTATATGTAAGTAAATACCTAACCTAACTAAATTGGTAATGTGGCTAACTTCAGGTATATTGTTTGTAGCACGTTTCTTGTGTAAAAATGAACCTAACCTATATTTTAGATTTCGTAAGTATTATTTTAATAAATTAAGATTTCAGCAAAAATATGTATTTATCTAAGCGAGCAAATTGAGCACTTTACCTCGCGTTGCTAAGGGATACGCGCGGTAAAGTATTTTTTTGCTCGTTCCTTAGTAACCATCAACTTTACGATGACAAAATAGAGCACAAATGGCAACTTTTCATGGTGGTCGTAGAAAAATTAAATTTATCATACAGCAGCCCTAATAATACCTAATATATTTCAGTTGACAGGAAGTATAAATTATTTTGATTCAACAATATTTCGAAAGTATTTGGTAAAACTGACAGATGTGTATACAAAACATGTTAGCAATAACTTATAGATGATATCGAGAGAAATTTACAAGATAAATACGAATATTTCACCTGCCAGCTAAAGTATATATGACACTTCCAAATAAAACTTGAATAAGCATTTCTACTAAACTTGACGTAGCGTGTAAATGAATAGGAAATTAGTAACAATTAATACATTTAATTACAAGAATTTATTTGCATTTTCTTATTTAAAAAGTATAAAATATACATAAATTTGTTTCCAATTATAGTATTTTTCTAATTTTATTTCAGACATCTGTTATAATTTTATAGAGAGAGATTCTTTATCTTTTAAACAAAACTTCATTCAGAAATAACGGTGAGGCACTCATTGTAAAATTGTACAGATGGAAATAATTACTTTGGCCTATATAAAATAAAAGTGTTCTTAGAAACATCACTGAAACACAGAGTACACCCGAAATTAACAGATTTTAACGAAAATAACCAACAAACCGGTAAATTTTAAGCCAAAATTCCGAAAAACGGTAATCTGTTCTATCGACGATCTGTTTTATCACTAGCTGTACAGATTAGAAAAAATTCCAGTTCCTTATATGAAAAACTTTCTTATTATGCACGCTACAAAATATTAACGTAGGTTTTTATGGGCGAACTTTTTGAGACAACTTTAATAGGCACCACAGGAATTTTCGAAAGTCTTTTGTTTTTGATCTACAGGCTAAAACTTGATTTTCGCTTATAATTCTCGAGATGTTATACATCATTGAAAAGTTTATAAAATAAGGAAAACGATCTGTTGTGGCCAGCAAAAGACCTTCCGTTAATTTGAAGTATTTTGTACAAATCCCATACCAAAATTTCATTGGAAAAGATTCTATATTTTCAGTAAAATTGTAACACGAACATAATACAATTTTTTACAAATTACATACAGAAAGATCCTTTGAAAATATTCTAAAAATCCAATAAAATTATCATGAATATACATTATGTATACTCATATATAAATACTCTAAAAATGCATACACTTACGTAACATTGTCTTTACAATCAAATAATATTACTACCAGGTTTATATTTCTACCCATTTTTGAATTATTGCCCCAAAAGTCAATATACCCCATATTTAGATAAAAATTTCAAAATTAACAAAAATTTAATTTTGTATGTATCTAGATACTTCTCAATGTGCTGATTCCAAATTTTGAAACCGCAGGTCGATATCTCTTTTCGTTCTCGAGATATTTAGATTCAAAGTTTTGCTCAAAACTGCCCATTTTTTGGTAATAACCCAAAAATGGGTCGAGATATGAATTTGGCGACAACACCATTCGATTCTACGGGCAAAATTACATAAGTACACCAATTTTCAGAATTGTTGAACACCGCATTCAATCTCTACAGCAAAATAACTGAAAATGGCCAAAAATCGCAAAAATCTAAGGTGTACCCCTTACGATTTTTTAAGATTTTGGCCATATTCAGGGGTTTTCAAGCTTTTATTCATGAAAAATGAACCGGTTAGACAAAAATTATGAAAACTGCTATAATTATGTATTTTTGTCCGTAGAATTGAATGGCGATGTCGACAAATTTATATCTCGACCCATTTTTGGGTTATTATCCAAAAATGGGCAGTTTTGAACAAAACTTTAAATGTAAATATCTCGAGAACGAAACGAGATATCGACCTGCGCTTTCAAAATTTGTAATCAGCGCATTGAGAAGTATCCAGATACATGAAAATTAGATTTTTGAAAATTTTGAAGTTTTTATCTAAATGTAGCAATGTAGGGTATATTGACTTTTGGGGTAATAATTCAAAAATGGGTGGAGATATAAACTTGGTAGTAATATTATTAATTCCTGCGGTGCCTATTAAAATTTTCTCAAAAAGTTGACCCATAAAGACTTACATTAATTTTCTGTAGCGTGCATAATAAAAAGGAGCTCGTATTTGTTCCATCCTGTACATTAGAAATAATTTTCAAGTTGACTTACACTTACGTAAAAATACAGTCTGTCAATAAATTGTGGTTAGGTTGATAATGATTAAATTATGTTTTTATTTATATTATTTTGACGTTTATTGTGTGCTTCCTACATGTTGTGCACGTCAGTCATTTCATTTCAATAAACAATAGCATCCAAAAAAGGCTAGCCATAAAATGAAAAATATCAACAAGAATCTTGTAATGAGCGAAACAAAGCCATTGTAAAAAAGGAAAAATGTGTGTTGTGTGAATTTTTTACACATGTAAAGTCACATTGTTACATAGGTAGGATTCTTGGGCGGCGTATTATTCAAATGGAAGGCGCTGAGCTGAGTGAGTGTGTACGCCATACCGCCGAAGCTGAAGCCCGAGGTTATCTGGTTGCTAAGGACGAGAGGAAAAAACAGCGCAATCACGAGCCCAAAACAAAGATCCAGTTGCCACTGATGATGATGTTTTCTCATAAATGAAAGATGCCAAATGAAATGCCACCGTACCCAAAATGGAAAAGACAAAGACAATACTATTTCACAAACAACATAAGAAATTATAAACCTTTCTTTATCTTACAAAGATATACCATATTTTTGTAGTGCGATATTGTTTTTTATTGTATGTATTTAACATGTCTTCTGCACACATAATTCTAATTATATCTATTTTTCATTGTATGAGGAAGTTTCTAAATGTTGTTCCAATTCATTAACCAGATTGGCGGTATTTCTGATGGATATATGCATTTTACCACAATTTTAGCTATAATTTCAAATATTTAATTAATATAACAATAAGAAAAATTAAATATACTTCCCAGAAAAAGCTATCAGAATGTCACTAAAACTGTTGATATTTGACAATGACATGTGCCATGTTATAAACATTGGAATTTGTCAATTGGTTTCCTTAGTGCCTTGGCCTCTGCGATTAGTTTACTCTATAAATTATGGGGTCCCGTGGCCGCGTGCCTGAGTGTCTGGTCGCGAACCTGGGGGAACCGGGTTCGATCTCGACCGGCACCAAATATTTCGAATTTTAAATAGCACAAAAGTGACCCCTGTGCTGCACTCTCCACGCCAGCAATGAGTGCCCGTGAGGTGACGCCTGGTAAGCGCCCACACGGTAAAATATATCGTCATCATTACCGATGTCTACATGTGTTGTAGATACTGGCACACCAAGAAATGGGTAATATGCCGTAATGATATATTTATTTATTAATATATAAATTATACTGTCTTTATCTCTAAATCTGTACAAGATATAATAAAAATTTTAAGTGTATTAGATGGAGGATTTTATGTTTTTCAATATTTAATAAAAAAAACTCCCAAAAAATTATATTTAGAAGATTTTTTTAAGAAACTACACTTCCGGTTGTTCAATTGTTACCAAAACCTTTTCAGCTCTTCCCAGGAATGTCAGATTGAAGAAACAGCAGTTAAATATTTTTTAAGTCTTATAGTTTTTGAGGAATCGTCCCTCCAACATCCAGTCATACACACATACATACACACATCCCGACACACACACACGCACACACACACACACACACACACACACACACATCATTGTAAAAATGTTAAAATCGGATTCTAGTGACTTTGAAACGTGCTTATTCATTAAAATCAGGATATGTGATTTTTAGCATGATTCCAATACCTCTCTTAGCGAGAGGTAAAAAGTTAAAATCGGATTCTAGTTACCTTAAATTTGGATATGCGATTTTTAGCATGAATCCAATACCTCTAAGAGCAAGAGGTAAAAGTACTGGAAGACACCATTATACAAAAATTTATATTTTACGAGTACGTGTCACGCTTGTCAAACATTTATTAAGAAATTTCATCATACTTATAAATTATTACGATTATAAAAAACCACAATAAGTACTGTTGTGGTGTTGATGTTGTTACTGTACCCATAACGAATTGCGTTAAAGTTTATTTCGCATCTGCTGTCTATAAATAAGGATTAGCCTCACACTATTCTATGAAAATTTATTATTTATTGTGTAGCATCATTTCACACATAAACACTATTTCAATGTAAAATAATATAGCACATAAATAGTAGATAACTGTTTTCTAGTCAACAGATATTTTCAAATTTATAGAAGTTATAAATTTACTTTCTTCACTGTATTCTACAATTCTACTTTAAACTATTAAAATTTATAATGGAATAAGCCATCAATTAACGCAGGTGTTGTTTAAAGTTGTAGAAATATTGCAGATGTGGCCTGACAACCTGCTTATTAAAATACAAGTGAAAGTTTCCTGTTTGGTTTTAAATAGCTCATTCCTATATTACAAAATGTTGATCCTGGTTGTTCCTACATTAAGGGTTGGTTTATGATGAATTTACAATTTATAATTTAGATTTTAAAATAAAAACTCATTTAAATCGCATGCGAAGATTTTATGAACCATTTACAAATTTAGAAATATGAATTTTCGATTTGGCATATAAGTACATATTTTTAAATGTAAATTTCAAATTAAACCAATCACAAAAGCAGTCAGCAGTCTTTTCTATTGTAAGTTGTGTTGTATTATGAATTCATAGGAACAAATTGATATTTTGTATTTTGTTAATAAGCAATATCGTAATTTATACGACAAAGCAAATGAATTGTAATAAAATAGACTAATTTCAATGCAACGAGAGACAGCAAGGAATTAAATGCATGCACACTCATACGAGTATATTTGAAGAATTGCCAATGATATTGTTATTTCACTTTCAGAAACAAACTATCCATCCATGTCTTTTAAGTTTTATATTTTAATTATAAAAAGCAATAATAGTAAAAAATCTGTTGTGGCCAGCACAAGACCTCTCGCCATTCCCATTTAATGTTATATAAGTATTGTATTGCACTTCGCTATCGAACCGTCGTTTTATAACTAGTGATGCTGCGAGACGAGATATGCCGAGAAACAAGCCGCATATTTTTTCTTGCTTTCTCTCGATCTCGACTCGAGAGTCTCGAATTTCTCGAATTTATAATTAGAAATAGTAAATAAATTAACATTACAAGCAACAACAATGGTAGGTAAAAAATAGGTACTCTATAATATTATGCTTTTATTACCCGCGTGAAGAGTATACTATAGATATCACTTATGTGCATTTTCTTTTTACTAAAACGCAATAAATCTAAAATTAATAAATAAATATGAATGTAAATGGAGAGGTTATTAAAATATTTATTTATACCGACAAATATTTTATTTTATATATTTTAATTAGAAATATTTACGTAATATAAAAAGAAATAGTCCATTCGAGATCTCGAATTTCTACTCTCGTCTCGAGTAAATCTCGAGGGTATCACTCTCGTCTCGTCTCGAAATATCGAGACGAGAATAAGGTTAATCTCGTCTCGAAAATTCGAGAAATTCGAGACGAGATCTCGAAAATGCGAGATCTCGCGGCATCTATTTATAACAAAAAAAATTACAGAACTTTACACAAATATTGTTTTTTATTGTATTTAACATGTCTTCTGCACACAAACATTTCAAATTATATCTATTTTTCAGTGTATGACGAAATTCCTAAATGTCAGAGATTCTTTCAATTCATTAACAAGATTGGTGGTATTTCTAATGGACATATGCATGTTACCTATAATTTTAAATATTTAATTAATAAAACAATAAGAAAGATTTGATTATTGACACTGATATGTCATTTACAAATTATGTTATAAACATTCGAATATGTCAACTGCTTTCCTTAGTGTATTTTAGCCTACTCGACTTATTACATCCCGTTATTCTATATATTATAGCGTCTTTAGCTCTAAATTTATAGAAGATATAATAAAAATTTTAAATGTATCAGATGTAGAATTTTATGTTCTTCAAATATTAGTTACATCAAAAAATTTCAAAAAATATGTCTAAATATAATGTAATTTATATGATTGGGAATAAATATATTTGAATAGGTAGACACTTACAAAATTTGGTATCAGTGTAGAAATCTCCAGTCCATAATTATTTGACGGCAAGTATAATCAAATGTCAAGTCGTAACCATGGATATGACAAATCCAATGTTTCACGTTAAAAAATCCGTTGTGGCCAGCACAAGACCTCTCGCCATTTCCATATTAGGCTATATAAGTATTGTATTGCACTTTGCCATCGAACCGTCGTTTTATAACAAAATATTACAGAACTTTACCCAAATATTGTCTTTTATTGTATTTAACATGTCTTCTGCACACATATAATTATAATTATATCTATTTTTCATAGTATGAGGAAGTTTCTAAATGTCACAGATTCTTCCAATTCATTAACCAGATTGGCGGTATTTCTGATGGATACATGCATATTACCTATAATTTCAAATATTTAATTAATAAAACAATAAGAAAGATTAAATGTACTTCCCAGAAAAAGCTATCAAAATGTCACTAAAACTGTTTATTTTTGACACTGAAATCTGTCATTTACAAATTATGTTATAAACATTTGAATTTGTCAACTGGTTTCCTTAATGTAGTTTCGCCTACTCGATCTGTTATATCCCGATATTCCATATATTATAGCGTCTTTATCTCTAAATTCATAGAAGATATAATAAAAAATTTAAATGTATCAGGTGTAGAATTTTGTTCTTCATAATTAGTAATATTAAAAAATTTCAAAAATTAATATTTGGAAGAATTTCTTTTAAAAACTACTACTTCCGGTTGTTCAATTGTTACCAAAACCTTTTCAGCTCTTCCCAGGAATGTCAGATTGAGGAATTCATAGTTAAATAGGTCTTATGTCTTATAGTTTTTGAGGAATCGTCCGTCCAACATCCAGCCATACACACACACACACATACACCCATCCACACACACACACACACACACACACACAGACATCATTTCAAAAATGTTATAATCGGATTCTAGGGACCTTAAATCGTGCTTATTCAATAAAATCTGGGTATGCGAATTTTAGCATGAATCCAATACCTTTCTTAGCGAGAGGTAAAAAGGTTTACGGTATGAAGATTATGATAAAACGGTTCTTTTGCAACGAGCGTTTGTATAAGTAGTCTGTAGATCTCACACGACGGTCGGTATCTTTGACAGCATCCGATTAATTTAAAAATGTAATCATGTCAAGTACAAATACAGTCTTCCAACGATTGTTAATCTCGTTCAAGGCTCAGCTATGGGGAAAGTCTCTTTATCTTAGGATAATTACCCAAATCTTAACAAGCTAAATCGCATATTTATACTTCAAAACAACGCTCCATCGCATAAAACATATCTTCAACCTTGCATTGTCCCACCAAAAACATAATAAATTTATACCGAATCGTTTAAGAACAATTATTAATTAAATATTACGCGTTATTACCCACCACGATATATGCATTTTTAATGACACAGCCTCATTTATAATTTAAATGGCGATATTTAATTCTGCTGGATGACAAGTGAATTTTAATTGGACAGAACAGAGGTAATGAAACTGTTTACAAAGAATTTTTAAAGACAGCGGGAGGTAAAAATATGAATGTAGCGCACGCTTAAACATTAAAGCTACCAGGAGCAGTCAAAAGATAGCGTTGCTGTACGATCCAAATGTCAACCATTTAAATTTTCACTTCGGACGTGGGGTCTTAAGCACACACAATTTTTGTTTATTTTATTCATATTCTGTCAGCCTTTTTTGTGACCGAGACCCAGAAGATCCAAAAAATGACATACAACATTCATAAAGTTGAATTCCTTCCTAACTTTACTTTCAACTAAACAATTTCTCATTTTAAGTACCATATCGTGTAAATAATTCCAAGATATGAACTTGTTGCATTCTCTTCATTTCATTCGCACTTTTCGCATAGTTGCTACGCTTTTGCTTTTAAGTTATGGGCTGCAGTAATTTGGGTCATCTTCTGCACGATTGTTACGCAATTCTCATTCCGAGTCCGAGATTTGGGTCACGCACACTCCAGCGAATTGTTACTGTGAATCGTGGAGTTCGAATGCATTAAATTATTGCGATTTCGGTCGGTTTTTAAAGCACGAAGTGGGTCGAAAGTATAACTGTACTTTGTCATTCCCATTGTAATTTGTCTATATTAGATAGATTTGAATCTAGGATAGGATAGGAACAATGATGTACATGTTATAGAGATGCATTCGGGCCGGGCCGGGCCGGGCTTTGAGGTTTGTATCGACTCGGTCCGAAAATGAAAATTACCGGCCCCACTCGAAGATCGACTCGACAAAAAAATTAGCTAACCCGGCTCGAAAATTGACTCGAAATCGGGCCGGGCCGGGCCAAAGCTCGAAATTGAGTGCATTCGGCATTCCTAATGTTGATTTTTATGTTAAGGCGAAATGTTTAACTCAAACTTATAAAAAACCTCTACATTCTTATAACTTTGAACATTAGTTAACATAAGTAGTTAAAAAAAGACCCTTCTAGTGTAAGTTTGTTATAAAAATTACAGACCTACGAGTATTTAATACTTTGTTTACCAAAGCCGTTCGAAAATTTAAACAACTTTTTCACAAATCTTATAAAAAAAAAATATAATTTGCATAAGGATTTTTTATCTAACTTTGTTCCTGCTCAAAAATCATTATGGTAGGAACAAAAATCACTTTTATTTAAGTATACGAGTGATAATAATAATAGCAACATCACAATATAATTATTATTATTATTATTATTATTATTATTATTATTATTATTATTGAATTCTTGAAGTAAAATAATACATTTTTATTTATTAATATGTGAAGTATGTTGTTATTAAATCATTTTGATCCTTTTTAACTTCATCCATTTTCATTAAAATATTAAGGAAACTGTGCATTTGATCGAACTATAAGATTTTTCGTGTCGGCCCGAAAAGCTAAAATCAAAAGTCCGACTCGCCTCGATTGTTGGAAATGATTAGCCCGATTCGGCCCGATAAAAAATATCTTCGGCCCGGCTCTATGATCGACTCGAAATCGAGGCGGGCTTCGGGCCGGGCCGGGCCAAAGCTCGAAATCGAGTGCATCTCTATACACATAGAAATAATGATAATAATATGGGGTTTTATGGTTGTATGCCTGAATGTCTGGTCGAGAATTTCCGGACCCGGATAAGATCCCGTCTGATGCCAAATATTTCGAATTTTAATCCTCAACTAGTATGGTATGTTAGGTCAATACTGATTCCCAATTTTACCTCTCGCTTTGAGAGGTATTGGAATCATGCTAAAAATCGCATATTATCCAGATTTTAGTGGATAAGCACGTTTTAAGGTCCCTACAATCCGATTATAACCAGGGTTGTTACGTAAAAACCAGGGTGGTTAAAACCACTGGTTTTAACCGGTTTTAACTGGCCTGGATTTAATATAATTTTGACCACTGGTTTTTATCGAGTACTACTCAATCGACATGAATTCACAAGTAGGGAAGTAGGAACATAATATATTGATTTATTTACTGTAATTGTTGGTGGAAAGATGTTAAGTATTGAATTGTATTTATATGTTTTTTATTGTAAGTAATCACAGATTATTACAAGATAAACTTAAACAACATTGCGTAGTAAAATATAAAAATAGGAAAAATATACAGTAAAGAAAATACATTCTGTATCGATTGTTAAAATATTCTTACATAAATATAAAAATATATAATAATATAATAATGATAAGTAAAATTATACATTAATATTCTTCGTCGCTAGCAACCTTATCATCCTGTTTAGTTTTGAAATTTAACATTTTGTAACATGTTACTAATTTGGAGGCTGTTTCTAGGCCTAATCTATTTCGTAGTTTGGTTTGTACAAAACTAAAATTTTTAAAAATTCGCTCGATTCCGGCAGAAGAGGCAACGCAAGTTTGTAAACTTACAAGTGTTAACTTGTACACCCATCACACAGAGCACAATAATGCACGAAAGATCTTGTTAGCTCGTTCACACACGCACCTTGTATTCATGTTTCAACTTGCACAACACGACGAACGAACTTTTATGTTACATTTCAGTAAAAATAGATGAAAAACAAGAAGTAAGATTTAAAATATTGCTTATAAATAAAATATTTTTCGAGTATTTATATGTCGGTTTTAAAAACGCATAGTAAAATTTTAATAATGGGGTATTCCACCATAACAACAAAATTAAGAAAATTTCAATTTAACATAAAATATGGCTCAATAAATAATAGTTAAAACAATGAAAACATTTTTTAAATAATTACTTTACGAGATATTTCACATTTGCTAAAAGGGAAAATTGACGTCATACAATTGTTATCCTTCTCTCGCAGCGTACTTAGAGCAGTGTGTGTGAGAAAGACAAGTATAGAGGAAATGTGACGTTACACTGATTTCTCGAAAATAAAATACTCTGAAACTAGGAACAATTAAGATTTTTTAATACTATGAATTGCTTCAAAACTGAATGAAGTTTTATTTAAAATAATAAAAAAAATTGAGTGGAATACCCCATTATTACTTTAAGTTATGTATGGTTTAAACCAGTTTAGGACGGTTAAAACCAGTTTTGACCAGTGTCCTGGTCAAAATCAAAAAAAGTGGTTTTTATAACAACCCTGATTATAACATTTTTACGATGATGTCTGTGTGGATGTTGGAACCACGGTTTCTCAAATATTAATGCCCGTATTCATAAACACTCGTAAAAATTTGAAACGGTTCGTTATAATTTTTATCCAATAAAAGCAGTCGACATTTTATTTGTCAAATTTCATTCTATTTGTCAAAAATTATAACGAACCGTTTTGACACTTTACGAGTGTTTATGAATATGGGCATAAGACTTAAAAAATATTTAACTGCAGTTTCCCCAGTCTGACATTCCTGGGAAGAGCTGATTAGATTTTGATAAGTAACCCTTTCGGGTGTTCTGCGGGTATCAAACAAAATGGTGTATCTCCCCGTCTCTGAGCTATTTGTTAGCAGGTGTAGTGCTGGCATTGTCTGCATGCAGTGGTCGTGCTGGCTGAATTTAATTGTTTGTTGAGTCCTTATACGGCGTCGCAAGTATTATTCATCTCAAGTGGCTGTCCACTGTACGGTACTCGCTGTCTCTGGGCTGCCGGCTTTACGCAAAAACTCACAAAACAAATAAAACATTTCACATATAAGTATGCCGCTATACTATGTAGGTACCCCCCCTGGGTGGCATCATACTCAAACGCACTAAAATATACAATGCAGGGAGAAAGAAACTGTTATTTTGAACCTTTAATAAAAGTTATCCCCCTAATTTATTAATAATGTTATTAGGATGAGAGTCAATGAAGCTAACAAGTCGAGCAAAACGGAAGTAAAATATACTGAACGGCTTGCTAATTTAGCACTTGCTCGTTTTGCTAGTAAGAAAAACAAGCGACTTTTTACCGCCCGCTACCCTAGGTAAGGGAGGTATAGGGATCGTACTAAAAATCGCATATAGAGATTTTAATGAATAACCATGTTTTGATGACTCCAAAATCCAATTTTAATATTTCTACAATGATGTCTGTGGATGTGCGTGCGTGCGTGCGTGTAACCATTCTATATTAATGTGGGAAGAGCTCATTAGTTTTTAGTGTGTATCGGATAACCGGAAGTATCACTTATACAAGATTTTAACAGTTTTTCTTCAAAAAAATACACTGCATATAATTTTTCAGAAACTTTTAACTAATAATAATTGAATAAATAGTGCAATTTTTAATTGTACGATAAAAGTTCCATTAAACGCAGCTATTTATTATTAAATACACCGGGAAGTTAAAGTACCCTCATATTATTTTATTCAAACATAAGGGTAGTAATTTTTAAACAAAGCTATTAATTAAAAGAATGAAAGTGAAAGAGTAAATACTGGTACTTTTATAAATGAATAAGGACCATTTGCACCGCTTATGGCCCCTTTTACAATATCCAATTAAAATTTTAACTGGCAGTTAAATAAACAAAGTTGAAACGAAATAAACTGTCAAATAACAAATTGATCATTGCTGTCAATAATCCGATTTAATATTGTTTATTTAACTTACGTTAAAATTCTAACAGAAGATTGTAAACCTGACCCTTATAGTTAAATATTAATTTTTGGTTAATTTGACAATTGACTTTTATTTCAGAAATGAGTAATTAAAAAAAAAGTATTATATAAAAATCTGCTTCTCTGTCATAAAACAAGAAAGTAGTTATTGAAATACTCGAATTATCCAATATTTTAAAAATCGCTAATACAGTTTCAAAATGCCTTATAACAAATTTTATAATCTTCTTTAAACACCGTTAGAAACTTAAAATTATAGTCTTCATCTTATTGGTTTCAATTTGATTGACTGATGACTAAACTTTTAAAATTTGTTGTAATTTTCGTAATTCGTTTTTAATGCGATGAAACTAGGATAATCTGCCTTTCTATGTGAAATTAGTTTCACACTACGTAAATTTTCTTTTCATTATCATTTTGTATTTACAATTTTCTCTTCAAAGTAAAAAAATACACATAAAAAGACAAGATTCTTAGGCGTAAAATTATACGAGGTGTCGACACTTCTGAGCAAATGATAGTAAAAACAACTAAAATACTTTTCTAGAAATTTAATTGTCAACACGCCAGAAGAGTTCTTCTCTTTCAGAAGAATATAATTTTTTATTGTGTTTGTATATTTTTCTTTATTATTACATTCTAACTTACATATTGTATTTAAAATTCTACTTACATCTATTATTAATATATTGTTATATTTTTAAATTCATGCTATAAGTTTCCTCCTACTCTTCTAAATGTTCGAGATTCTTCAAATTCATAGACGAGATAATCTATAATTTAAAATATTTAATTAATAATAAGATAAGAAATATTAAATATACTTCCCAGAAAAAGCTTTCAGTAATGTATCTGTATTTTTGACAGCGGCATTTTTCTGTCAGTTACAAATATTTTAATTTTTCAAGTAGTTTCCATACAGTTATTTGGACCGAATTTTTTTATCTATCTCTAGATCTGTAGAAGATATAATAAAAATGTTCAATGTATTGGATATAGTATTTTATATTCTTTACTATTATGTAAAATAAACATAAATACAGGTGTCTCTTAAATAGGGGGACATGGCTTAGCCACAGATTCCTGAGGCTATAAAATAAGACGATTTAACCAAACTTGCTTCTACCGGAAAGTGTACCATTTAGCCAGAATTCTGCTTCAAAGTTCTTCGAAAAAAAAAAATTAATTTTGCTTATAATAATCGGACGCTTTATTCGATTTGGATGAAATTTGGTATGACAGTTTATATGGTTATAAGTCATCTTTTAAGGTGATACTTGTTATTTATAGTGAACCACTAGTGTATGAAACTTAGGTGTCCCAACATTAATTAGACCATAACTTTTTAATGGCAACGCCGAAAACGGGAAATTATTTTTCTTCAGAAAGATACATTCAATAGTAAACATTTCTCTCTCTGTGTAATTTGTGATATCTGTTACGGTTCATACAGAAAAAAATAAAATCTGAGTGACTGCACTGCTAAATTTTTAAAATAAATTTAATCTAGCGGTCTATCCAAATGTCAAACAAGTAATTTTTAATGGTTCTTTTGGTTAAATCGTCTTATTTTATCCTCAGGAATCTGTGGTTAAGCCATGTCCCCCGATTTAAGAGACACCTTGGGCTCTTACTAGGCGTCACCTCACGGGCGCTCATGGCTGGTGTGGAGAGTGCGATTAAAAGTCCGCAGTGACTGGGATTGAACCCGAGTCACTAGATTGGCAACCAGACACTATACGCTGACAGCATATATAATATTTAGAAGATTTTTTAAGAAACGACTACATCCTGTTCTCCAATTGTTACCAAAACCTTTTCAATTCGTCCCATTAATATTATTTAAGTTAATAATATTAATATGAGATTAAGGTATACGTAGTTAAGTTGTCTTTAAATTTGAGAAATATAGTTCCTCCAAAATCCAGACACACACACGTACACACATAACTTTGAAAAAATCTGTTGTGGCCTGCACAAGACCTTCCGTCAATTCGATGTATTTTGCACAAATCCCATACCAAAAGGACCGTGGAACAGTTTCTATATAATATCATGTAAAATCGAACACGAACACATACTATTTTTTACAAATTTCATACCAAAAGTTCATTTGAAAAGATTCTATAAATCCAATAAAATTATGACATAAACATACACTAAGAAAAATGCACTTAACACATTTTACTTTCTGCTTCAGCTTTCCCCTATTTTATTAGGGGTCGCTGTTTCCTGTTCTCTTCCACTCATTCCTGTCCAACGCATCTTCTTCACACAGTCCTTCCTATCTCAAGTCTTCTGCGATACAGTCCTTCCATCTTCTTTTTAGCCTTTCACTGCATGTCACTTGAGAGGACCACTATGAAATATTAATTTTTCATCCCATACTTTCCATATTAGGTTTAGCAATTGCAACACACATCTGTCAATTTTGAATGTATCAGCTGTTTCCATGATAAATAGCAAAGCTGACTAATTTTTGAAAATTAATTTCTTTATAATGCTTTAACTCTACATCTATTGAATATGAAGGAAAATGAATAATCAAACCATATAGAGAAGAGTATTTTCTTTAATAAAGATAATAACAAAATGTCAAAAAATAATATTTAACTGCGTTTTTTTAAGAAAAACTGTTAAAAACTTCAAATAAGGGTACTTCCGGTGGATCAGTTATAACCAAAATCTAATCAACTCTTCATACGGTTGTCCAGAAAAGGAATACGAAAGAATTATAATTTTTAGAATTATAGTATTGGAGTTACATACAGACATCATCTTAAAAATAGTAAATTCATATTGTAGGGACCCTAAAACGTGCTTATTCATTAAAAACTCACCATCGAATTTTTTGACCAAAGACAATACCTTCCTTACCTAAAGGTGACGGAAGGTAAACATGTTAAAATCTGATTCTAGTGATTTTAAAACGTTCTTATTCATTATATGCGATTTTTAGCGTGAATCCAATACCTCTCTTAGCGAGAGGTAAAAATCGATAGAATACCGGTTGTCTCATAAATCGTCTTTCCATTTAAAAATTGAATAATGCTCATTAATTTTTCTTATTTACTTATAAAGTTCACAGTATGGGATTTTTAAAACTATGTACGAAAAATGTTACTAAATTATATAATCTGTATAAACCACAGAATCTTATCTTTATCTTCTATGATGACATACTTTTCCTCCATGATAGTAAATTCTGTCGTCCTTGACAAAGATTTTAATTAGCATAAACATGACGTCCAGTACATACCTTTTCTAAACAGCGTTACAACGTCTATTCTCACACAGGAAAACAAGAATTACAAGAACAGAACATGTTGAAAATATCTTCCAATCTGAAGACTAGTTTGGAAACTACACAAGCCATCAAGGACAGTGCTAACTGACTGATGACTGACCAAAAGAAAAAGTCCACAGGAAGAAAAGATGCTTTTGACATTGAATATTGTTTTTTAGTAATTAAAATTGATCGATTATTGCAGGAATATTTGAGCACTTAATGCATATAAATTGGTTTTAATTTTTAATATAAAAGAAAACAAAAATTATTAAAATATTAAATATTTTGGCTCCCCATTGCTTTTTTGGGCGATTAGAAAAACTGTTCAATTTTGGTCATAAATTGACATTGGTTGTTTTTGCATTAAACTACATAGATATTATTTTGGTTGGGGGTTTTAAGCGCACAAAAGTGACCCCTGTGGTGCACTCTCCCCACCAGCTATGAGTGCCCATGAGGTGACGCCTGGTAAGCGCCCACACGGTAAAATATATCGTCATCATTACCGATGTCTACATGTGTTGTAGATACTGGCACACCCAGAAATGGATAATATGCCGTGATGATATATTTATTTATTTATTTTAGTTACATTTTAGGATCCTCAGAATACGATAACCCCTGTGGTGCACTCTCTACGCCAGCAATGAGTGCCCATGAGATGACGCCTGGTATACGCCCGCACAGTAGAAATATGTCATCATCATTACCAAAATCTGTGTATAACGCAAAATATTACAAAAATTTTATTATTTGCAAAATATCTAATGGCTATATCGTGAGATTATCAAATTTGAAGCTCTTTAATGAACAATATCTTTTAAAATTTAATACTTATGCCCGTATTCACCAACATCAAATAAATCTTCGAATAGCTTATTCATTGAATAAGAGAAAATATCGCATCAAAATGTGTGTATTGTATGAATGTTTAAATACATGTAATTTTCTTTAATAATATATATAAAAAACATGAAAAAATATTTTTTAAATGAATTACAAATTTTTAATGAAGTTTTTTTTAGTAACAGAAAATATATATATATATATATATATATATATATATACATATATATTTGTATCTGTTTCTCACAAAGGTTTAAAAATTAGATAGGTAATCAATTATTGATTTCATATTGATTTTTAAAAGGCATTTATAATCCTCGTCAAAAAAATGTCAATGTATAAGGATCCACATTATGTATCCACTTAAATTTATCGATTTAACGTACTTTGGCTTCCAAAGATTAATTTTTGACGTATAAACTCAATAAACTCATTTATATACAATAAAAATACACAATATGACAATAAGAAAAATGAACTCGAAGATAAATATATATATTTCAAATTTAATTTTCTTTATAAATTAAAAAAAATCTAATAATTCAATTTATTTTAATTTCAATATTGATGTTTTCATTCAACAATACACATAAAAAAAAACTTATACAAACTCAAATGAATGTAATACAACCTATTTCAATTTAATATTTTTAAAAATATATTTATGAATACGACTGCTTTCTTTTACTAGTAAATAATTCATACACTTATCTTTAATTATAGCTAATTACATTTTAAAATAGCATGTATAAATTTAGGAAAAACGGATTTTCTTGTACAGAAAACACATTTGCTGCATAAGACGCAATGTTAAACTGAAGCTTGGTTGCCCGAGATCAGCTGATCATCCGCCATGTTGTGACGTAGGTGCAGGTGCCCTATAGGTATATTGTGTTTTCGGCCGCCATTTTTCCAACATGGCGGAGCGAGCGGCAACGATCCAAGGTTGCAAATTTAGTTTTTTATTCCGGATATGTACTAAACTGCAAAACTCCTGAATTTGTTTCCAGGCATAGACTAAATAAAAAATGCAAAAAGTTTTTTATGCAAGATTTAATTCTAAACAACTTTGCACTCTGTAGTTTTTGCCGTAAAATGAACGAGAGAGCCGGAAATGGCATTAAACTAAAATCCCACGATATTAAATTCCTATGTTCGCCTTTAATGACGTAACTGCCACCATCCACTATAGAAATTTTTGTAGACAGTCAAATAAATTAGCTATAAAATTAATAACAAATTGTAAACACTTCCAATTTTTATAATCACACCGTAAAATTAAATTTATATTTAGTATGACCTATGTCTGGCAAAAATTATAGTCACATATTTACTGCTACAATTTTTAAAAAACGAAGGTAAACTATGTGACCTATAATAACAATTATTAGATATAAATTTTTATCTCCGTTTGATAAACATTAATTAGCAATATCCGCACCATTTAATTACTTCAAACAGTATCAAAAACTAATAATACATTTAATGCGATTATATTTTAAAAAGTGTCAAGTTTCGACCTTCGCTGACACAGATAAAAATTATTTATTTGTAGATTACGATCTCTATGGTAATTTTAAAGCCAGATTAGAAAGGATTATAAATCATTTTTACACTATATTTATATATAGAAAACATTTACTACAACAAAATTATTTTCATGTAAGCTGATGACAAATAAACAAAAAATTGTTATTTATTGAATAATATTTTTGGTAATCCTTACAATAAATCAAGGATTACTGACTACAGCAAGATAATAATAGTAAATGATTTCACGATAATATTTTTTTAAATTAATGACATTTACAAATCAACGTTTAAAAAAAGAACGATTACTATCTATTTCTTCCGTTTATGGTATTGTTAAAAATAGCTCAATAATTAGTTCCTCAAAGAAAAACATATTACGCAATGAAAATTAGTAAGTGGTGCAAATTATGCGTCAATAATTTGTATTTGTCATGTAGGTACTGGTACTACGTTTTGAATAATAATGATTGGTATTTTTTATGATAATTGACGTCTACAGTATGTCCCATTTAGAGGTGCCACCATTGGGATCTCGAGAACTATAAGAGATACGATGTCGGTTAAATGGAACTTTTTGTGCGCGTTTGGGAGGCCATCTCAGATGTGCTTTTGTTTTTCCAAAAATTCTCATAGGGCACTAGATAATGACAAAAAACTGAATATTGTTGATTTTTTCTTTTTCAAATAACTTGTAAACTATTGGTAATTGAGAAAAAAGTTTCAAATATAAAAGATAGATATTTTTATTAACTAACTAGTGGCGTACGGAATAAATTTTTATATCCGTAAATTTTTGAGATATAACACAAACTTATATTTTTTTAAATGGAACCCCTATCTGATTTTAGTCTCAAAAAAATAAATATTTTTTTCTCTTTTCAACGATGTAAGGGTTGTTATGTTTTATATTTGTTTTGCTTTCAAAATTATTATTTTTTCCTTATTTTGTATTAAATTTACAATTATTTTGAAAATATTGATAGATTTCTATTTGGAAGTACTCCTTGTATTTAAATAATTTATTTCGTTAGAAAATTTTGCTCAAAAGTCGTATCAAATTAATTTTTATAATATTTTGTATCAGGTCGCCCTTGGCACATCATAGTGTAATTTGTAATTATGAGTCTAGAATGAAAATATTAAGTAATAAAGGCATAAAACAAATTATTTTGATCAAATACAATATAATTAATAAAAATAATAATGTTTTTTTGGGAAATAATAAGAAAATTCAGGAAAATAAAGAGAAAAATTAAATTCTAGGAGCAAAACAAATATTAAACATAATATCCCGTACAACATTGAAAAGAGAAAAAAATATTTATTTTTTTGAGACTAAAATCAGATATGGCTTCCATTTAAAAAAATATAAGTTTGTGTTATATCTCGAAAATTTACGGATATAAAAATTAGTTTCGTACGCCACTGGTTAGTTAATAAAAATATCTATCTTTTATATTTGAAACGTTTTTCTCAATTACCAGTAGTTTAGAAGTTATTTGAAAAAGAAAAAATCAACAATAATCAGTTTTTCGTCATTATCTAGTGCCCTATGAGAATTTTTGGAAAAACAAAAGCACATCTGAGACGGCCTCCCGAAGGCGCACATTTAACCGACATCGTATCTCTTATAGTTCTCGAGATCCCAATGGTGGCACTTCTAAATGGGACACACTGTATATGGTTCATATTTTTAGACTATTATTTTAAATATGTTAGGATCGTTTTCATACTAAACTTTATCTTCACTTTTAACATTTTAAATTAAAATTAAAGTTGTGTTCGTTTTCATATACAACCTTAATATTCTAGCGAGCTTTTACATCAATTTTAATTAAAGTCTTAGAGTGAACCTGATTATAAAAACGGTCCTTCGATAGTTAAATATTGCTATTCACAACTCTGCAGAAATGATATGACGTCTGGTGACTAAATTTTGAACTAATGTACATATAAAGGTACGTGCGAACAAGTACAACATAAAGTAATATAAAATACCATTTTTTTTTATTTTTTTTTTTCTGTAAGAACATGGTGAAATACGAATTTTAGTGCAAGCGAGATATGAATTTTCTCAATGTTTCAAATTGATTTAATTATAAATTCATTATTATTGTTAATATTACTAGATATAAAATTGTTAAATTTTTTGTTAGGTTGTTATACATCAACGTGAAAGTTCATAATCTTTTAAAGGTGAATTAGTAAACACTTCAATCGCTTGTAGTTTGCGACCTAAACAATACAAAATTTTCAATAATACTCATTAATATATTATCCATTTTTATTTCTAAAAATTCACACAGTTGTTCAAATACTCTAAAAATGCGTACTCTTACGTATCATTCTCTTTACAATAAAATAATATTACTACCAAGTTTATATCTCTACCCGTTTTTGAATTATTGCCCCAAAAGTTAATATACCACACATTTAGATAAAAACTTCAAAATTTTCAAAAATCTAATTTTTATGTATCTAGATACTTCTCAATGTGCTGATTCCAAATTTTGAAACCGCAGGTCGATATCTCTTTTCGTTCTCGAGATATTTAGATTTAAAGTTTTGCTCAAAACTGCCCATTTTTGGGTATTAACCCAAAAATGGGTCGAGATATGAATTTGGCGACATCACCATTCAGTTCCACGGACAAAACTACATAAGTATAGCAATTTTCATTATTTTTGTCCAACCGGTTCATTTTTTATGAATAAAAGTTTGAAAACCCCTGAAAATGGCCAAAATCTGAAAAAATCGTAAGGGTCATTTTCAGTGATTTTGCTTTAGAGATTGTATGCGGTGTTCAAAAATTCTGAAAATTGTTGTACTTATGTAATTTTGCCCGTAGAATCGAATGGTGTTGTCGCCAAATTCATATCTCGACCCATTTTTGGGTTATTGCCCAAAAATGGGCAGTTTTGAGCAAAACTTTGAATCTAAATATCTCGAGAACGAAAAGAGATATCGACCTGCGGTTTCAAAATTTGAAATCAGCGCATTGAGATGTATCTAGATACATACAAATTAGATTTTTACAAATTTTGAAGTTTTTGTCTACATGTGGGGTATATTGACTTTTGGGGCAATAATTCAAAAACGGATGAAGATACAAACATGACAGTAATATTATTTGATTGTAAAGAGAATGTTGCGTAAGATTACGCATTTTTAGAGTATTTATAATATGAGTCTACACATACAACTCGATTCACAAAAGGTTTAAGTTAATCCTCATTTTTGGAATAGTGAATTCTACTCTAATTTTGACAGTTTATAACTTAAAATATAGTCTAATCTATTCCTAGTATCTACCTTTATTGATAATATGAAAATTAAATTTTAAATACCGGAATAGAATAGAATTCACTAATCCAAAAATGAGGATTAGCTTAAACTTTTTTGTGAATCATATCAAATACAACAAATTAACGGAAGGTTTTGTGCTGGCCACAAAAGACTTTTTGATATATGAATAAGGGTTACATTTTTGGATTATTTTTGTTTAAACTATATCATTAATACTACAAAATAAGGTTATTCTCTGTTCAAAACAATACAGAGAAAGTAGATTACTAAAATTATGATCTTTTTAAACGTAAAAATGGGTATAATGTAAAAAAATAAGATTTAGTAGAAAATCTGATGGTTTTATGAAATAAGGATTAGTTTATTTTCATAAAAAAAGTTTTATTATTGGCAATCGATTTCGTCGCAACGGACATCATCAGGCCACAGCTGTAATACAATATATTTCTGATTATAATTTGAAGAAAAACATATAAAATTTTTTACATATGAAAAGTAATGTTTTGAAATCCATTTTAATCATCTCATAAACCTGTCTTCTAATTTCTAACATTTTATCATTCATTATTATTACTAATCATATACCTATCTACATTTATATTTTTGTAAAATAAAATATGTTATTTTTCTAAATTTATCCTAAATAATTCTGTATAACATTACTTTTCATATGTAAAAAATTTTATATGTTTTTCTTCAAATTATAATCAGAAATATATTGTATTACAGCTGTGGCCTGATGATGTCCGTTGCGACGAAATCGATTGCCAATAATAAAACTTTTTTTATGAAAATAAACTAATCCTTATTTCATAAAACCATCAGATTTTCTACTAAATCTTATTTTTTTACATTATATATAATTAAAGTCTGAAAATGGAGTCATTTATACGAATCGTAAAAATGGGTGTTTATGATTGTTTGGGATAATAATTCTAAAATGGATAGATACAATTTTTAAGGTTTGCGAAATAGCAGACTGACACAAGCCTTGATGACAAATAATATTTAAGTTTACTCGAATACTTTACCTTCAGCAATTTCACAGGAAAATATTAAATCTGAAATAGTTATTGCATTTGTAGTGAATCGATTGGTTAATGTATTGCGACTTTGAGTTCAAATCAATTACAATACCGAGAAAGAAGCAATTACGACCGGCGCGAGTATTCTCGGCTCTGAGAAATATTAGAAATCGTGACAGTGTCATTAGACCAGACGAGACAGACTCTCTGTCTTGCTTGCAAAACTACTACTGTTCCACCAACAGATTAATCACATACAAACGTTACCACGTGCGATGAAATATTGACTAAGTACTACACAAAAGAAATTGTCCAAGTGCAGTTTTATATGTGACATTTTGTTCCGTTTAATCTATAGCTTTAAGACATGAACATGTTCTACGTTCTGGTCAAGCAAAATGTTTTAAAACGTAAAATTCAAGATGTATATGAAGGCCAAAATGGCACTAAATAAATTTATGGAGAAAAGATTGTAAAAGTAAACAAGAGAAATATTTAAAATATTTTTTATAATTTATAACAACTTTATGATTGTAATTTTCGTTCCTAATGCTAAATGAAATACTTTTAAGCACTAGTGTTTAAAATAAATAAATAATAGTTATTTTCGTAACAAGTTATGAAAAATACCAAATATCATGCGAGTGTAAATTGACGCACGACGCGTAGCGGAGTGCACGTCAATACACACGAGCTAAGATATTTGTATTTCATACAAGTTATGAACATTATTTTTTAGACGAGCTTAAATAAATTTTACTTTTTTTACAAAACTGAAATTTAGGCTCAAACGTACGGACAGCTGACAAATGAATAATGTATACATATAGTTCAACTTTCAGTGTTAGGATACTATGTTGATAAGTCATACTTATCACAATGGTCGTCTAAAAATATATCATCACGAGATATTACCCATTTCTGGGTGTGCCAGTATCTACAACACATGTAGACATCGGTAATGATGACGATATATTTTACCGTGTGGGCGCTTACCAGGCGTCACCTCACGGGCACTCATAGCTGGTGTGCAGAGAGCACCACAGGGGTCACTTTTGTGCCATTTAAAATTGGAAGTATTTGGCATATGTCGGGATCGAACCCAGTTCCCCCGGGTTCACGACCAGACACTCAGGCGTAAAAGTGAAAGTTTAATGCATAAAAGTGACGAATAGATGAATCTGACGTCTACCTACTTTATAATTTTGAAAAATTCAAATTGTTGGTATTTGAGAATAAATAATCTGTTTTAAAACTCTATTATAAAAAATCTTGTATGTAATACATTGCGAAATGAGTGTTTTAGAAACTTGACGTATTGTACCACGTTTAAAACATAGTAATATACTATTTTATATTTAGTATTATTGTAAAGTATTTTAATCAAAAGATAGAATCTATTACAATAATCTAAGATCTTTACTGTATTACTTTGTAAGAATATCCGTTTTAATTATAACAATAATCGTTATACGTATCTTTGCAATGAACATTTATACTAGTGCTACGCCTACTACTACAATCTCTGCAAAGATAAGCTCTATATTCCAAGACGTAGGAGACTAAATAGGAATGGAAAATGAAACCATACCTACATACCGGGTGTAACACGAATTTAATAGGCTACTTTTAAGCATGGAAAAACTGTTTTCCCAAGTTAAACGCCTAAGCCCCGGTATTCGTGTTACACCCGGTATACTCATATATAAATCCTCTAAAAATGCGTACACTTACGTAACATTCTCTTTACAATCAAATAATATTACTACCAAGTTTACATCTCTACCCATTTTTGAATTATTGCCCCAAAAGTTAATATACCCCACATTTAGATAAAAACTTCAAAATTTTCAAAAATCTAATTTTATGTATCTAGATAACACTCATTGCGCTGATTCCAAATTTTGAAACCGCAGGTCGATATCTCTTTTCGTTCTCGAGATATTCAGATTTAAAATTTTGCTCAAAACTGCCCATTTTTTGGGTATTAACCCAAAAATGGGTCGAGATATAAAATTGACGACAACAACATTCGATTCTACGGACAAAAATACATAAGTATAGCAATTTTCGTAATTTTTGTCCAACCTGTTCATTTTTTATGAATAAAAGTTTGAAAACCCCCGAAAATTCCCAAAATCTGGAAAAATCGTAAGGGGTACACCTTAGATTTTTGCAATTTTTGGTCATTTTCAGTTATTTTGCTTTAGAGATTGTATGCGGTGTTCAAAAATTCTGAAAATTGGTGTACTTATGTAATTTTGCCCGTAGAATCGAATGGTGTTGTCGCCAAGTTCATATCTCGTCCCATTTTTGGGTTATTTCCCAAAAATGGGCAGTTTTGAGCAAAATTTTGAATCTAAATATCTCGAGAACGAAAAGAGATATCGACCCGCGGTTTCAAATTTTGGAATCAGCGCGTTGAGATGTATCTAGATACATAAAAATTAGATTTTTACAAATTTTGAAGTTTTTGTCTAAATGTGGGGTATATTGACTTTTGGGGCAATAATTCAAAAACGGGTAGCGATATAAACATGGCAGTAATATTATTTGATTGTAAAGAGAATGTTACGTAAGAGTACGGATTTTTAGAGTATTTACCTATATATGAGTATAGATACATAATGTATAGTCATGTGATAATTTTATTGGATTTATAGAATATTTTCCAAGCAACTTTCTGTATGGAATTTGTAAAAAAATTTATTATGTTCGTGTTACAATTTTACTGGATATATAAAATCTTTTCCAATGAACTTTTGGTATGGGATTTGTACAAAATACATCAAATTAACGGAAGGTTTTATGCTGGCCACAACAGATTTTTTTTAATAATTACTTTGCGAGATATTTGAATTTATTTCCAGGGACACAGATGATGTCACACTATTGGTATCTTTCTCGCGCAGCCTACTACATAAACTTGTGTGAGAAAGATAGCTATAGGTTTCGTTATAGTGACTGTATATACATAGTGTGGCCAACCGCCGCCACATTTAGGCAAAATTCGTGGGAAATTTGAATTCATATGATGGGATAACAACAAAATTTGATGAACAATGAATGAAATATCATATTAATTGCAAACGCAGTATTACTTATTTCAAAATACACCACTGAATTACAAATAAAGGTATTATATTATATTTTTTGTATGTCATTTCTAATTATACAAATATTTACATACAAATAATAAATATGTACATACGCCTCCCATAAAATTTAATTTGTAAATTAACACACGCTTTAAAATTTAAACTATACTTTTGATTTTTCGAAAAATGCTAGTTTTAAAATATTGATGAAATTTCCTGTGTTAGATTCATTCTTGTAATCAGTATTATTAGTTTATGATCAAAATCCTTTGTTGTAATCAGAAATTTTACAGTTTTAATTTGCAAGATAACAATGCCAGAAAATTATCTGTTTCTTTTACTTTTTTATACTAAATTTTAATAGTAAATCAGCGAAATTAAATATCGGCAGAACAGAAAAATAAAATGATCCTACCTTCACAATTATTATTTCAATATAACGAGACTAAAAGAAATATCCATTTGTATTTATAACTACTATGTATATTAACTGTACGTTGTTTAGTACAGAACAACATATTAATATAAATCGTGTTAATAACAACTTTGTATCCAGTTGTATTAACGCACTTAAGCTAATAAAACACTTTTGGTTACAACTACACATAGTTTAATTATTTACACTATTGGAATTATAAATATAGTATAATTATTTTAAATTCAGATTTAATTCACAAACAATATCTTAAATTTCACTTTTCTGATGTAAACAACATTTGAGCTTGGCATAATATCCGCCATATTTAGGCAAATTCGCGCCGACCAATCAAAATCGAACCCCTATTGGCCACACTAGTTATACAAAAAAATAATTATAAGTTTTTGATACCACGAATTGCTTCAAAATGTAAACGAACTTTCGTGTAAAAAAATTGGTTTATGAGCCCATTGTATACAATAGTCCTTAATATATGTGAAAAAAAAGGACATTGCAATGCAATAAACGTAACTTATGGTAGGATAAAAATCTGACCAGGTCAATATGACCCCAATAATGATGAAATAAAGAAATAAATAAATAAATAAATAAATAAATAAAAATACATCACGGCTTAGTAGTTATTACCAATCAATCAAAGAAAAATTGTTATTTCGTAACTCACCGAAAGTCTAGGATCTTGAGTCGGGTCCGGCTGGTACACTCCCTGCAAAAGTAAAGAAAGAGAAATTAATATAAATAGATTTTTAATTGGCCGGTTTCACTTTTATTGTCTTTTTTCCTTTCTTGGATTCGCTATCACTTTTAGAAGTGTTTGTTTATTAAACTATAAGTTCAATATCAAGGCGAGATGAGATGAACAGATACTAATGTTTGTCTTTCTTTATCTACTTGACATCTGACCCATTTAGATTTGAAAGTAGATGTAATTATTTTCAGATTTCAGGTGTGAAAGATTTTATTTTGCTACATTCACAAAGATCCATATACGAGCCGGATAACATTTTCAACATACAAATTTTAAAACCTACACAAATGATGAGAATGTACAAATTTCTTTCGACTACTAAGTTTATAATATAGATTTTAACTTATTAAAACTGAATATATTATTCAAGTAATCCGCTATTTAATATTGTATTACATTGCTTTTATTAGTAATAGCAGCTTTAATGGGATTCTTCCATAACAAAAATTAATAAAATGTAAACTTTGTAATCACGGTCCCTGTCCAGTTCTAATTTCGTGTTTGTACAGGAAGAAACAAATACGAGTTTCTTATATGAAAAACTTTCTTATTATGTATGCTACAGAAAATTGATTAGATCATTATGGGTCAACTTTTTTTAGGCAACTTTAAAGGGCACCACAGGAATTTTCATCGTCTTTTGTCTTTGAACTACAGGCTAAAACTTGATTTTCGCTTATTTTGAAAATACCTTATATCTCGCTTAATATGAAAGATAAAGAAAAGAAGAAAACATGTTTAGATACTTTTTATACTGTTTTTTATGTAGAAGAACAAATATTGAAAATAGTCTCATCTTTTTCTTTATTTTATAAGCTTTTCAATTATGTATAACAAGTCTCTATTCTTTTGTTTTAAACATGAATAAAACTTGAATTATTATTTTTTTAGAATTATGTTTTTAATATATCTCGAGAATTATTAAGTTTAAAAAAAAAATTAATTACACACCATTACTCTAATTAAAAAAAATCTGTTGTGGCCAGCACACGACCTCTCGCCATTTCCATATTAGGCTATATAAGTATTGTATTGCACTTTGCTATCGAACCGTCGTTTTATAACAAAATATTAGAGAACTTTACCCAAATATTGTTTTTTATTATATTTAACATGTCTTCTGCACACATATAATTATATCTATTTTTCATTGTATGAGGAAGTTCCTAAATGTCACAGATTCTTCCAATTCATTAACCCGATTGGCGGTATTTCTGATGGATATGCATGAATAATACGTATAATTTCAAATATTTAATTAATAAAACAATAAGAAAAATTAAATGTACTTTCCATCAGAAAAAGCTAACAAAATGTCACTAAAACTATTGATTTTTGACACTGAAATCTGTCATTTACTAATTATGTTATAAACATTTGAATTTGTCAACTGGTTTCCTTAGTGTAGTTTCGCCTACTCGACTTGTTATATCCCGATATTCTATATATTATAGCGTCTTTATCTCTAAATTTATAGAAGATATAATAAAAAATTTAAATTTATAAGGTGTAGAATTTTGTTCTTCAAAATTAGTAATATCAAAAATTTTCAAAAAATAATATTTGGAAGAATTTCTTTTAAAAACTACTACTTCCGGTTGTGCAATTGTTACCAAAACCTTTTCAGCTCTTCCCAGGAATGTCAGATTGAGGAATTCATAGTTAAACAGGTCTTATATCTTATAGTTTTTGAGGAATCATCCGTCCAACATCCAGCCATACACACACACACACACATACACACATCCACACACACACACACATCATTGTAAAAATATTAAAATCGGATTCTAGTGACCTTGAAACGTGCTTATTCATTGAAATCTGGATATGTGATTTTTTGCATGATTCCAATACCTCTCTTAGCGAGAGGTAAAAACATAATAAAAAGGATTTAATCATGTTTTTCTGTATCTATGTCTCATAATAAGCGAGATATGAGGTATTGTCAAATTAAGCGAAAAACAAGTTTTAGCCTGTAGCTTAAAAACAAAAGACGGTAGCAAATTCCTATCGTGCCTTGTCTCAATAAACACATACATTAATTTTCTGTAGCGTTCACAATAAAAAAGTTTTTCATATAAGGAAATCGAATTTATTCGACTCTGTACTTTTCAAGATAGCACACTTAAAATGAACAACCTGTATGTCTGCCAAATAAGATGATCACGAGAAAATTTTTCCTGAAGCAAGTATTCTTGCTAAACTTTAATATTATTTGAGCAGATTATAGTCATTATCTATTAAAGAAAACTATATAGATAGCATCTATAAAATGAGTAAGGTAGGTAGGTAATATAGGTATTAAATTATTAATATACTAATGTATGTATATAAATATTATTATCTCTTATAGATATCTTTATGGTAATTTAAGCAATAATTAAATTCTTGTGCTTTCACTATTTTTACTAAAAGTTAGTAACGCCTACAAAATTAATATATGCAGTAAATGATTTTAAATATGCTATAAATTGCAATCACAGAAAATATTAAATTATTTAAAATTAATATACAGGGTGTCTCTCAAATAGGGGGACAAAGCTTAACCACAGATTCCTGTGGCTAAGACGATTTAACAAGTAAACTTGATTCTACCGAAAAGTACCATTTAGCCAGAATTCTGCTTCAAAGTTCTTAGAAAAATTTATTTTGCTTATTGTAACAGAACGCTTTATTCGATTTGGATCAAATTTGGTACGACAGTACATATGGTAATAAGTAATCTTTAAGATGATACTTGTTAATATAAGTGAAACACTAGTGTATGAAACTTAGGTGTCCCAACATTGATTAGACCGTAACTTTTTAATGGCAACGCCGATAACGTGAAATTATTGTTTTCAGAAAGATACATTCAATAGTAAACTTTTCTCTCTCTGTGTAATTTGTGATATCTGTTACGGTTCACACAGAAAAAAATAAAATCTGACGGTCTGCACCGCTAAATTTTTAGTGACAGTAACGAGTTGTCAATCTTCTCAACTTGTTTAGCAGTAAGCAAAGATATGTAGTCGTCTTATTTATAATAATGGTAGTAAAATACTATTAGGCCGAATAAAAAGATGTTACTAATTTTAGAATATTACGAAGGATTTTTGAGAACCCTTAAACAATTGTTATTGTCATTAAAAATTAATTAAATTTATTCTAAAAAATTCACGGCGCAGTTACTCATGTTTCATTATTTTATGTGTGAACCGTAACGGATATCACAAATTACACAGAGAGAGAAAAGTTTACTATTGAACGTATCTTTCTGAAAATAAAATAATTTCACGTTATCAGCGAGGCCCTTAAAAAGTTACTGTTCAATCAATGTTGGGACACCTAAGATTCATACACTAGTGGTTCAATAAGAACTACAAGTATCAAGTATCATCTTAAAAAGATGACTTATTGCCATATGTACTGTCGTACCAAATTTCATCCAAATCGAATAAAGCGTTCTGTTATGAGCAAAATTATTTTTTTTTGAAGACCTGTGAAGCAGAATTCTGGCTAAATGGTACACTTTCCGGTAGAAGCAAGTTTAGTTAAATCGTCTTATTTTAGCCTCAGGAATCTGTGGTTAAGCCATGTCCCCCTATTTGAGAAACAGCCTGTATAGATATCATTTCTAATAGTATGTATCTTTAGCTTTATCTACAAGAAATTGTATTTCTAATGTTTATAACTATGTAGTATATAATTATTCAATATAAAGAATCTGGTAAGCGCCATATAATTTCTCTAATTTAAATGTAAAATTTAATCGGAGGATGTATTAAATCAAAATTTCTCTTCTAGGGCTTAAGGCAATACAAAGTCTCAACAAAATATCAGCTAAATTGATTACCATAGTCTAACAACATAATTATTATAGGCAGTAATTGTAAATTGTAATAAATAATTACAAAATTACCTTTTCTTTAGAAAGTCATCAATAATTTATAGATAATTTTAATAAGAATCAATTTGTATTTAGTTATAATGATCATCATTTCTAAAGACAGTCAAAGACTTGCTCGGAAACAAATTTTACTATACAGTCTTCATATCAACAGAACGGCGTAAATACTAGCCCGTTGTTAATCAATATTATAAAGGAAACAGTATGCGATATGTCGCTTTGTCATAATTATGATATTTATAGTTTTATTGCTATTAACTCTCGAGAAAAGAAGATCTAATGCTGACATGATTTTGAATAATCATGTTAATGGGGGATTACACCATTTTTTTTTTATAATTTCATCTGAAAATATTAGGAAAACTAAGACTATTGATGAAAATCCGGTGAAAAAATTCCTATTAATAAGCGAGTTATGGTCTCCCGAATTTTGAAAAGATTGACGTGACGTCACATATATATGTTTTTATATCAAACTGTTTTCATCATAGACCTAAATGTTCTTGAAATATATGCTATTTTAAGTTATATTTACATAAAAATAAATGAACATTATAACACTGTATAAGTCTACATACTTTATAATTACAGGTGTATTTAAATTATTAAGTTTAATGCAAGAAATTTATGTTAAAATAAAAACTGTTTGAAAACTGTAGTACAGGAATGTTAGCCCCTCCTTTCGAACTTGAATTTCTTAACTTCCATTGGTAGTAATCCCACCTCCTAACACGCTATTTGTAATGCATGTATAGGCGGTTTCTCGGCCGCCAATCAAAATATTTTCATATTAATGTCGAAGCGCTATAACAAAAAACCCTTTATTTCCGAAATATCTCAATTATACCATTTAATTTTTTTATTAATATTCGTTATTCAGCATATACATTCGTAATTTTTTACTATTTTCCTTTAATTCGATTGAGCCGTAATCCCCCATTGTCCTGACATTCTTGTTAACTTTAATTTTCATACACCAAATGTAGTAGTGCGCAACAAGCATTTATTCTATGTAAAAAATTACAATGGGCTACTTGCGTGGTACTGAAAATCCGATTTCTGTCACTATATACGTAATGTTATATTGAAAACATATATAAAAATATAAATTTTATTTTAAAATAATTATTTGTTTTTTACTAAATTAAGAAAGAAAATTTTCTGTGACGTCTTTATATTAAACTGGGGGAGGCGAAACATGTTTAAGAATGTTATCAATAGATGGCATGGCGTGCGACAAAGTTTTAATTTGAATTTGACATTAATTCATTTTTCTCTCTTTCTGGTCTCTCAAATACATTAATTACTTTATAAATAAATACATAGGTAATTACATGTAATTTAAAATATCGATACCAAAACGATAAACTAAAAAACTAACCTCCAAACTATTGTTGAAACGTGAAGCAGATGATCTACATTACCCGCACAAACATACCATCACTATGGGACGGCACCACGCTGTGGCTTTACGACTATTCATTGGTGCGGCGTAATTCTACGTCATACATGGCGGGAATTCAAATAATCAAATTTCATTATTTTTTTTCTGGCTAATTAATAAAAATTTTGTCAAAAGAAAAAATATGGGTAGCAAGTTTTTACCTTCTCTTCAAAGATATTAAATAAAAAAAAGGTACGCAAGTAGCCCATTCTAATAATTATAATAACTCTCCTGTGCAAAGATTTATGCAATGCTACAACGAAAATTTTCAGCTCTTAGATCCTTTTTGCTCATCTTGTCATCTTCAATTCAATTTAAACGTGACTCATATAAATGATGTATAATTATGTTCAAATGCTTATTGTTTGTATTGTATTTGTAAAATTTCAAGCGATATTTTTCTTTTGTTTTACTTTTGTGCTAAATTTGTGTTTGTAATTTTCCAAATTGTAATAGTATATATACCGAGGAAACCTGTAAATGGATTTATCTGTTGGTTTCCCAAATAACAAAATAAATAAATAATGTATCAAAAATCTAACTGGGTTTATTGTCCAAAAGGTGCATGTAAGTATTGTAAGTACACAATATTTATGGATAAAAATGCAAAATTATCTTGTTTTCATACTTTTTCTCGTTTCTAAATACAGAATTCATAATCTGTATGACAAGCAGTCAATAAAATCGTAGTAATTGCGCATAAATTAATTAATGTATTTCTGTAATTCTAAGTTTGACTGCGGCCATATTTGTGGGTTAATGACTGAGTGCGTAGGCGGTGAGTCTAATTAGTAATAATCAGGTCAGATTTAATTTCGCGCAGGTTGTAAAGCTAAACGAACACTTCATTACAGTTTACGAGGACTAACAGTTTAAACGCGGACTTAAACGGCATTTTATTGCATGTCCACGTTTATTTTAATTTATGTCCTACGTTTCGATTCGATACCAAAACAGAAACACTGAATTTTAATTTTCAACAGGATATAAGAATTAAGAAATTTGGGATGGCAACAGGTATTCTATTTTTATTGTTGAACTCATTCGAAAAGTTCGCGGGCTAATAACAAAGCTTTTGGATTGTGTTTTGTTTTTACATCTCGCTAAAAGAGGTATTGGAATCATGCTAAAAATCGCATATTCAGATTTTAGTAGATAAGCACGTTTTAAGGTCCCTATAATCGGATTATAACATTTTTACGATGATGTCCGTGTGTGTGTGTGTGTGTTTGTTTGTTTGTTTGTGTGGGTGTATGTGTATGTGTGTATGTGTGTGTGTGTGTGTGTGTGTGTGTGTGTGTGTGTGTGTGTGTGTAACCACGGTTTCTCAAATACTATAAGACTTTTAACTGTAGTTTCCTCAATCTGACATTCCTGGGACGAGCTGATTATATTTTGGTAACAATTGGACAACAGAAATTAATAGTTTCTTTTTAAAAAATCTTCTAAATATAATTTTTTGGAAATTTTTGTTTTTTCAAATATTGAAGAACGTAAAATTCTTCATCTAATACACTTCAAACTTTTATATTTTGTATAGATTTAGAGACGCACTGTAATAGATAGAATAGGTAATCTAATGTTATACATCGCAGAGGCTAAAGCACTAAGGAAACCAGTTGACATATTCCAATGTTTATAACATAGTTTGTAAATGACAGATGTCAGTGCCAAAAATGAACAGTTTTAGTGACATTCTGAAAGCTTTTTCTGGGAAGTACATTTAATCTTTCTTATTGTTTTATCAATTAAATATTTAAAATTGTAGGTAAAATGATTATATCTATCAAAAATACCGCCAATCTTGTTAATGAATTGGAAAAATATCTGACATTTAGGAACTTCCTCATACAATGAAAAACAGATATAATTAGATTTGTATGTGTGCAGAAGTCATTTTAAATACAATAAAAACAATATTTGGGTAAAGTTCTGTAATGTTTTTGTTATAAAACGACGGTTCGATAGCGAAGTGCAATACAATACTTACATAACATAAAATGGAAATGGCGAGAGGTATTGTGCTGGCTACAACAGATTCTTTAATTTGAGTCCATTGTAATCTTCCAGTAATTTAGTAAATAAAAATTATAATCGGTACTCTTTCAAATATTTATACATACTTTAATTTGCAGTCTTACTACAGCTATCAGCAATTATAACTTTCTTTACATCAAACTAGGTACATTTAAGAAAAAATAGCTGCATTTAAAAAGTCTTTCATGTTTATCGGACCATGAACGAAAACCAGTACTTTACAATCCACCGTTTTCGATATTTCGATTTTTCTCACAGCTTGCTAATGCGAGATTCGTGATTGTTCGTGTTTAATTTTTGTTTTAAACGTGACTTCATTGTTTTATGTCGACAGTTAAAGATACAGTTAAATTTTACTCAAGTATGTGATTTGGGTTTTGTAGGTTAGAAATTAGAAATGCAATCAGATTGCCTTCGAATTTAAAGTTGACACTAGTAGCCGCGAATTAAAAAAATTAAATGTATATAATAATAAATACTTATATTTCCTTTCTAAAACAGTTATCTTCTATAAAATTAATAAACATCTATAAGATATTATCTAGTAAATATATAATTTTATTTCTTCTTATCTAAATAAAATTCAAATTAGCAATTTTATCACACCTACCTCGATGTTCGAATGTTCTCACATAAATAAACGAATAAAATAAATGAATAACGCATCCTGCTAGCCTACTTCGATAAGGAATTAACATTTTTATCGACACCTTTCAGAGGCAAATATATATTACATCAGAAAACGATGAGGATTAAATTAATAATAAAAATCAAACGGAATTAATTTATATAGACGAGATGAAAGAACAAATCTACAAATTCTACAGTGCGTTCAAAATAATCCTAACTCGGAGTAGGCTATGAATAAAAAAACGTATGTCAATTTGAAAGTATTTAATTAAATGTCAAATTGACTCGAGTTTTGCCAAAATAGTTATTTATGATATAAGTGTTAAAAGTGACATTTTATGAGTGCGTGGGGAAGTTTGTGAAACGAGGCGAAGCCGAGTGAAACAAACCCCACGAACGAAATAAAATCACTTTTAACACGAATATCATACACAATTTTTCCTACGACCCTAGTTATGTATTAGTAAAAACTAAAAATTATAGAATGACATTTATGACAGGTCATGATGTATTTGCTATGATCAACTGAAAATTGTTTATTCTAACCTCTACTTCCAACAATACTGTTTTAAATTCCAATTCTTCAAGCGCCTTGCAAGGAATTACTATAAACAATTGTAATAATTGTACTATAACAATAAACGTTTCAAAATAATGTGTACTTCTAATAAAATACCTATATAAATAATTTCAGTACAAAAATAAATATAAAATGAAACTACATTTACTTATGAACTCTAAATGTAACTAGATTTATTTAGTTATATTTTTAACACTAAATGTAACTAGATTTAGTTCTTTTTTAACACTAGTGTTAAAAGCAGAGCTGGAAATTTTCAAGTACCATTACATTACCATTACCATTACTCGGTACTTAAAAAAATTCATTACCAATACCATTACTCGGTAATTGTAATTAAAAATTCAATTACAATTACCAAGTAATGGTAATGGTATTTAAAATACCAGGAATTATGCGAAAGGAGTTGAATTGTAGTTAAAACTGATAATTAATTACATTTAATTGTTTACTGCATTACTCACTGACTACATATATAAACGCTTGCCACTAATATTTTTATTCTATTTTACGAGTTTCTATCGATTACAAGTGACACTGTGTGATTGTATTATTTTTTGCGAAGACAATATTTTTGTTATTATTTGCAGGTAGGTTAGGTTAGGTCTTTTCTTCTTATTTGTACTACGTAGGTACCTACAATAATTTATCCTACATCAAACTTCGACATTCTACTTACAAATGTCACTGAAAAATATAAATTTCCTATAGTTAACACATTGCATTTCTTGCGTTTAACTCATGGTAATTCAAGTACCATTATCATTACTTGGTAATTGTAATTGATTTTTGAATTACAATTACCGTGTAATGGTAATGGTAATTAAAAATTTTAAATACAGAGTAATGGTAATGATACCGTAATTAATTACCAAAATTATTCATTACTTTACAGCTCTGGTTAAAAGTAAATTTGTTTTTTACTTTTAATTGTCTATTGAATAATGATCTGTGTTAGTTTTTTTTTTTTTTTTCTGAACATTCTGTAGGAGAATTAAATAATACACACAAACTGCAGGTTTATCAAAATTGTATTATTGTAATAATATATGTAGTATACACTTTTTATATCCTAGATAAAACTTGTACAACGATTGTGTTTATATTTAATAGTTATTTAACTGATATAAAATTATAGTGTAATATACTGTTGCAGCAATGAACTAGAATAAAAATATTTTAATAAGATGTTTCACAAGAAATTTACTAGTGATCCAGAATGACTGAAAGTCACGTGACTTGAGAAAGTTCTGATTATTATCAAAATCATATTCCACGAAAAAGAAAAATAGCATCAATTTATCGGTAATGTCAAATTATGTTACCTATTGATAACTGACACCAATGTTGGTAGCAGCGTCGTCACCGCGTTTGTTTTAGTACTCTTAACTGTCATTGGTATTACTTCTACAGGCATGATATAAAATTTTGCAAATATAACACATTTGTGTAAAATTATTATACTGGGTGTCTACTTTAAATCCGTAATTTAGGGATTGTAATGTTATTTTTTTCATTTTATTAATCACAATTTCATTTTATTTAACGAAAAAAAAAACGTATATTAAAATTCGCAATTTACAACAAATTTCAGTGTCTGAATTACTGAGGTTTATTTTTTTTTATTTAACATCTCATAAATCAACTCTTGTCAATAAATAAGTTTATATGATTATTAAAAGTATAATTAAACACAAAAAGATAGTACAAAATTGTTCATGAATGGTATATTATTATAAAATTAATTACAGAAAACAACAAATAAAAATAAATAAAAAAAAACGCCGTTCAATCATTCTGGATTACCTGTATTTCATGTTCTTACTGTCTGAGCTATGGTAAAATTTACATCCAAAAATCCATTTGCAGTAAATTTTATATGATTATGATTTAATTTCAGTAAATAGATTGACATCTACAAAGTTATTATAAAATAAAGTAGGTACCATTCGCTTTCAAAAAAATCGCGTACACCTATTTTTTGCTGTATTGATACGTCTTGAATGTCAAGTTAAAAGAAAACGTGAATGTTTTAATACTTTCTGTTAGAAGTGGGATGGATAATTTTTCTGGCATATATTTGTAATTTATTAATAAGTTAAACACAAAGAACTTGCGTGAGGTGACGCCTGATAAGCGCCCGCACGGTAAAAATATGTCATCATCATTATCGATATCTGCGATAAAGCAGATTTTAGCACACTCAGAAATTGGTAATATGCCGTGATGATATATTTATTTACTTATTTATGAAGAACTTGCTCCACAATAGAAAAAACAGTGACATGATAACGACAACAGTGACAACTGTCAGTTTACACATAACCAATTCTAAAAAAAGTCGGATTTACATAGATGAAAAAACCTAAAAATCGGTTACTTCATTTGTAAGGAGTACGCGATTTTTTTGCAAGTCAGTACAGTTTAATTTTTAAATATGTCTAATCAGGTCATTTGTATTAAGAAGACACTTCAACATTTGACAAAATGGGAGAATCAAATCTTAAATCATCCAATTCGTGACCATGATGAGATATTTAAAAAAATTAAACCGTATTTATTACATACTTAAATACTTACATCATAAAAATAATTATATTTTATATTAAATAAAATGTATCGTGTTTCATTAGCCTAAAACATTTAACGTGCTTTTTTAACTGTCATAGCGCAACTTAAATAGTATATTACGTTCCAAGTTAAGAAAAGTGAAAGTTTACTGACGAGTATGGCAAGTATAAAAAAGATAAAAAAAAAATTTAATAATTACTTTGCGAGATATTTGAATTTATTTCCAGGGCCACAGATGACGTCACACTATTGGTATCTTCCTCGCGCAGCCTACTAGAGAAACTGGTGTGACAAAGATAGCTATAGGTTTCTTTAAAAATCAAATGCAGCAATACAAAAAACAATGGGGTCATGCAAAAAAAAATGTTGCTAATATTTTTATAAAAATAGAATCTGACACTTATTACCCATATTGCAACATAAAACATTCCAAAATATAATACTTTTCATTCATAATTTACTTAAAAGATATTCGCGCTACCATTTTCTGTGACGTCATGAATCGGCTACTCACACAACGACACTAGTCACACGTACATGAAGGTCACAATGTCACAAACTTCAAACGCGAAGTTAAACGTCAGATCACAGTAAACTAACCAAATATTTATAAAGCTGTCAGAGGAAAAGTGCCCTCTATTCAATCTTTTTTGTTTCATAAAGATTTAATTATTTCATTAGAGAAATATTATTTTTAATTGCAGGTTTGTGTGCTTGATATATAATTTAATACATAAAAGTGCAATAATTGTATATTTATAATGATAATAAAGATAAAACATGGTGAAGAAGAACTGTGCAGTTCCAACTTGTGGAAACAATTTATTAAAAAACCCAAAAAAAACCATTTATAAACAATCTTAATTTACATTTTGTCCGCCAGGGTGAACTGAAATTGTTTAGATACATGACGTATGCGCTCACGTGACCTCATTGAGATTAGAAATTGACCCCTATTTTTAAAAATTATATCTAGAAAACAATGCACACAAATGGCGTGAAAATATTATTTACGTATACTGTGACCGGTAGACTTCCAGGAAAAAAATAAAACAGAAAATGTGGCATGACCCCATTATGACTTTTTGATACTTCGAATGGGCTACTTGCGTGGTACTGAAAATCCGATTTCTGTCACTAAATACGTAATGTTATATTGAAAACATATATAAAAATATAAACTTTATTTTAAAAAAAATATTTGTTTTTTACTCAATTAAGAAAGAAAATTTTCTGTGACGTCTTTATATTGAACTGGGGAGGGGAAGCATGTTTAAGAATGTTATCAATAGATGGCATGGCGTGCGAGAAAGTTTTAATTTGAATTTGACATTAGTTCATTTTTCTTTCTCTGTGGTCTCTCAAATACATTAATTACTTAATAAATAAACACATAGGTAGTTACTTGTAATTTAAAATATCGATACCAAAAAGATAAACTAAAATATTAACCTCCAAACTATTATTGAAACGTCAAACAGGTGATCTACATTACCCGCACAAACATACCATTACTATGGGACGGCACCACGCTGTGACTTTACGACTATTCATTGGTGCGGCGTAATTCTACGTCATACATGGCGGGAATTCAAATAATCAAATTTCATTATTTTTTTGGCTAATTAATAAAAATTTTGTCAAAAGAAAAAATATGGGTAGCAAGTTTTTACCTTCTCTTCAAAAATATTATATAAAAAAAAGGTATGCAAGTAGCCCATTGCTTCAAAATTAAACGAACTTTAATTTAAAGATATAAAAAAAAATTGGTTTATGGGCCCATTCCTTGTGTCAACATGTATTTTCATATCAAAGCCATTGCTATACAGTAACGGTTGCTATGTTGTAAAGTAACCCATTACTGTACGATTTTGAGTATATTAAAATAGTACATTACTGTACAAAATACGAAAAAATTATTTTACCTCATTTTGAGTTCTTATATAGCAAATAATCAACACAAATAATTCACATGTTGTTATTAATACAGAACAAATAAGTATTGCAACTTCCGAACTATCATGATAAGTATTTTCTTTCAGTATTGTGATAAGAAAAAATACTGAAAACATCATATAAAATGTACATATTACCAATTTTTGTAATACGTACACTGAAAAAAAATCATCGCATTTTCTTGCTATTTCACAAAGTTGGCCATGGAATTTTAAACATTGTTTTAATAATTCTTTATTTGGGTTGTCTTTTATTAGATTATTAAGAATTTTAAATAAGTTTTTAAGTTCATGTAAAGGTACTGTTATGAATAAAATTGATGTGCATTCGTATGTATATATAAACGACCTGATTATGATGAAAAGTATTTTGAATTTATATTTAAATTCTTCAAAAGTTTTTATTTGAGAAAATACAACAAGGAAATTCAAAATATATACAATTATATATACAGAAATACATATAACAGATACTATTTTCATAAAATAAGTAGTAGTATATTTGAATCCGTTATTAATATATTTGATATTAATTCCAATATTTGACAATTCTTCTAATATATTAAAATATTTTTTATGTTTAAAATAAAAATTCAAAATATTTAGAACATAAGCAAAATAAGGTAATATATATAATATATTAGCAACTAATATTGTTACTACAGTTTTTTTAATGGAAAATTTATCAAGAGCTTCACTTTTTGAATATAGAAATATTGTATTCAGTGTGCCAAATGTAAAAAATATTACTGTTAATAAAATATCAAATTTTGTTATTTTAAATTTTATTTCTCCATTTTTATTTTGTAAAGTACACGGCGCTAATGCTACAATTCTTTGAAAAAAATATAACGTTTTCAATTCTAGATGTAAATTCTTTTCATGCATGTTTCTTACTGACGTAATAATTGAATTATTTTTCTTTGAATATTTTATGTACATTACTAAATGAAAAATTATTAATTATTGTAATCATTATTAAGTTGGAATAATATTATGGCGTAGTATACAGTAGAAGAAATAATCTAAAAATTTGAAATTATTTTATGAGAATTAAATATTTCTATTTTAACTTACGGTATGGACAATTGTAAAATCTAATTGTAAAAATCCGTTTGCTGTAAATTTTAAATTGTTATGATGTAGGTATAATAAATAAGAAGAAATCTAAAATATAATATTTTGAAATTAATGATATCTGCATGTGTGTACAGTAAATCCAGTAAAATTAGGGACACATGATTTAGGACCCAAATATTTCTTTTTTTTACCTCCCGCTACAATTGGTAAGGGAGGTATACGGATCGTGCTAAAAATCTAATATCGAGATTTTAGTAAATGACCACGTTTTAAGGTCCCTAGAATCCATTTTTAACATTTTCACGATGATGTCTGTACGTATGTATGTATGTGTGTGTGTGTGTGTGTGTGTGTGTGTGTGTGTGTGTGTGTGTGTGTATGTGTACGAATTTTGTTTGCACTCTAACTCAAATACTATCATTCAGAAAATTCTGAAACCTTGTATTTTTACCCTTTTCTAATAGTAACAGAAGCCATTAGATTTTGGTGTAAATCGGATAAACGGAAATGGTACTTTACTTGAAGCTCATAATGGTTTTTCTTCAAAAAATACCATTAAATGCCATTTTTTCGAATTTTATGTCTTATGAAAATTAAAGATTATTGAATTTTCTACAGGAAAACATTAATACTTTTTCTATATATTTTACAGATAAATTTAAATTTTTTTTTTTATTATCAAATGAATGTAACTGACAGTAAATGTCTCTGTCAGAAAACTTATCACTTCAAATTAATAATAGTGACATTTTAAAAAGAAAATAGTAAATAAAGCAATAGTTTTCTGCAATGGAACAGTTTGCAGCGTTAGTAAATACGTAGGTAGTTATGTATTTAAATTATTAAAAATTAAATAGCGGGAGGTTTTGTGTTGGCTACAGCAGATTTTTTTAAACTGTTTTGAGTAGAGAAACAAAAGCACACATTAAAACCTGCTTTATAAAAATATATTTTTCCTACAACCCAGAATAAAGAACATATTATATACAGTATATAATGTTTAAAATTTAGGTGTCATAAATAATGTGTCCCAAAATTAACTGGACTTATTGTACACATACACTTACTTCTTTTCTATTATATTTTATATTTGACAGCAAATTACTAGTTTTTTGAGCCTACAAATAAAAATATAAATAACTCTCAAAATTTAAATATATACATACCTCTAATTTCGTCTGCAATACCAAAAATATTATGGTAAACGTCTGACAAGAAGTGTTTATCACAAAAGTAACCAACATTACACTTTGAAATAAATCTGGACTTAAATTCTCTTTCCATACAGTTGACAAGAAAAAGAAACTACATGAACACGTCAAAAAAGTGGTAAATAAATTTAACAAAATATAATTCGAAAAATAATCGTCACTTATTTTCCCAATTTCACTAAGAAGGCTGTGATATTTTAAACAAATAGTGACATTACTTTCATTGCATTGTTTCAGTGATTTGTTTAATATTTTAAACAAATATTTTAGCTCGTAAAAAATTGAACAAATATGTAATGAACACAAAATTTCGTTCATCCATACAAATACTCGAACTATTATATAAAGAGGATGAAATTTGTAACTAAATGACGTCATTCTTAGTTCACTAGATGCCATAATGAAATAGTTTATAGTATAAAGAAAAATAAATGAAAATAAATATGCAATTATCATTATATTTATGAACATTTTTAGGTTATAATTTATTGTATTTATTTGACGTATCTTTATTCTAGCTTGTGCAATATTTTCTAGTATAAAAAAATATTTTTTATATTTAATATAGTAACAAAACATATTAATGATAAATCGCAGATATGGCATAAAGTACAATGCATCTATTATTAATGCAGTCACTTCAGTTTTTCGTAAACTAAACCGGACCACTAAAGCTGTATTTTTAAATAAAAATAATATATAACCCGTCCAAATTAAAATGTTTGCAAAACTTAAAAATATGTCTAATTTTGTTAATGTAAATATTGTTCGACCATTTATAATTTTTTTACTGAACGGCGCTATAGATTGTATTTTTTGAATAAATAATAATAATTTCAAGTCACTATAAAACTCAGTTTTAGTAGACATAGCGAAAAACTATGAAAATTGAAAGAATAATACGATATTAATATATTATGTAATTTCGTTAATGGACTAAAAAATAAAACTGTCACAATAATTATATTTCTTTATAGATTTGCATTATTTATAACAACATTACACAAATTAAACCTATAAACACAATAAATTTTATTATATTATACCTTTGTAACTTTTAATCTGCGATTCAGACGGCTCATGTTCGCTTCTGATTAACGTTAAATTTGAAACAAAATTATTTCCGACTAGCTGACCCGCCCAGGCTTCGCACGGGTAAAGCTAAAATAACGATTAGCTACACGTGTACCAGTAATTTTTCACATTTACTTTGGAGACATGCGCTGCGTAGGGAGCCGGCAACCTGCCTCGCATCGTACATGTAACAGGCTCCGCCCGATTCCCGCACCGCACCTAAAAGAGCCTATTCTAAACATGTCTCGGGTACAAATATCGAAAATCTGCTAACGGTTAAAACTTTACTATAGATAAAAAAATAATTGAAATCATCCCCTATCGTACCCCTTGCTGGATGATTTTTTAAAAACGCTAAAACACTTTATTTCTTACCAAAAGCATAAATAAGAATTTTTATATCCCTAACTTGAGAAATGATGGGTTCTCCATACAAACTTTCGTCCCCTATTTCACCCCCTTCAAGTTTTATTTTCGCGACAAAAGGTAGCCTATATCCTTCTCCTAGGCCCAATCTATCTCTATACCAAAATTCATCAAAATTGGTTCAAAGGTTCAGGCGTGAAAACGTAACAGACAGACAGACAGACAGACAGAGTTACTTTCACATTTATTATATTAGTATGGATTTAATATTTACAATTAAATAAAGAAAAAATCAAAATCACAATTAATTTTTTTTTATTACAATAATCAATATAGTTAACAATGATGACAATAATTTGTGTGATAGTTATTTTTATTATTGCAATCAGATTTAGTCTACTGTAGGTGAAAATTGTTGTAATCAAATAAAACTACATTGTTGTTAACTGTAAAACTTTTCATTGTTGTAATCAAATTTAATCTTTTGTATTTGAACATTTATTTGTTCTAATCAAATAAAACTACACTGTAATAAACTGTAAAAGTAATAGATGTGAGAAAGAATATGAGAAATACCTGGAAATCAAAATTTTCAATTTTGTTCTTTCCCGGAGAATTTAATTTTGATTCTGGATTATTTAAATTTCTTTTTGTTTTCAGCTAGAATCCTTTTTACTGTACTTTGTGAAATATTTATTGTAGAACCTTGCTTATGCTTTCGATTCATTTTGATTATTAAATTTTGATAATTCAATTTTTTTCACGAAAGTTTTATCTTGCGCTACACGCCAATGACAAAAATTTCATTGTCCAATTAACCAAAGAATTACTAATCATGCGTCAGTGACGTTCAATTCATTATTCACTTGTGCAACTGTACTAATAGAGCGGTACAAATTTTCATCCCTATTTCACCCCTTTAAGTTTTATTTTCGCGATAAAAAGTAGCCTATGCCCGTCTCCAAAGTCCAATCTATCTCTATACCAAAATTCATCAAAATTGGTTTAGCGGTTTAGGTGTGAAAACGTAGCAGACAGACAGACAGACAGACAGACAGACAGACTTACTTTCGCATTTATTATATTAGTATGGATTTTCAAATAGCAAATGATTAAATTTTAACATACGGTCGCTCCATTAGGGCTGTTACAAGAATATTTAGATGACTGTAAGTACTAAATTTTAAGAGATATTGTACTTTAAAGACACTCCAAAGTGAAAATATTATGAAATATCCATTCGATATTTTATAATTAAATATTTTTCCACTCTTAATTTTCGATTTTATACCCTATAGAATCAAAAGCCCAGGCGTAACTTTTGAAACACGCTGTATATATTTTTCATAGTAGTTACACATTATGTGAATATTTTGGCATAACATAACATTATCATAAACATATTATACAATGACGCATACGAACAGTAGCGATTGCAATTTGAAATGATACTTGATATTTGTTTATGTAACAGTTAAAATTAGCATAAGACAAATTAATTCAGTATGATCTACTGAATAAAAGATGCAACGCCTCTCTAAAAAATACGATAACATGTGGATCATTAATATTATTGCTAAACAGAAGCGCAATTTAAATATTTTTTATGATAAATATTTTTTTTCTATGACTCATAATATGAAATGATTGCTTCATTATTAATTATTTTGACATTTATACCTCCGGGTATTTGTATGCTCACTTTATATGTCAATTAAGATACCAATGAAATTTGATATCTTATAAGAAGAAGAATAATTATTTGAACTTGTGGTTTTGTAGTAATTAACAAACAGGGTGTTAATAATAAGTCGTTACACCCGGAATTTATAGTTAGAACTCATTAAAACAAACAACTTTTTTTAGCACCAATTTATTATTTTGTGCCCCGGTTCGTAGTTATTGGAGTTATTTTGTTTTTCGAAAAATCGCCATAACTCCCTTATTTTGAAGACTACTGAAAAAAAATTCTTTCAAATTTACTTTTAGGCACGATTTAAAATATACTGGTTATGCCACTTGTCATGTTTTTCATTGTTTCTGATGGTCCGCTTGATACGTGTTTCCTTGAATAATCCGCTAGAGGCGCTACGTGAGAACGACCCTACCAAAGCAAACTATTTTTACATACCTAAAATATGGGGTCCCGTGGCCGCGTGCCTGAGTGTCTGGTCGCGAACCCGAGGGAACCGGGTTCGATCCCGACAGACGCCAAATATTTCCAATTTTAAATGGCACAAAAGTGACCCCTGTGGTGCACTCTCCACACCAGCTATGAGTGCCCGTGAGGTGACGCCTGGTAAGCGCCCACACGGTAAAATATATCGTCATCATTACCGATGTCTTCATGTGTTGTAGATACTGGCACACCCAGAAATGGGTAATATGCCGTGATGATATATTTATTTATTTATTTTATTTAAAATATAAAAAATGAAATGCATAATGAATTTATTTTTAATATAAATCTATAAATTTAATGGAAACCTGAATCAATACATCGTTAGAATTTAAAATTGGGAAAACTAAATAAATTGATAGAACCGTACGCTTCCAGATTTCCATTCGGTAATAATATCTTCTTCCCGAAAATGTTTTCGACAAATATCATTCAATCTTAATTCGCGATCATCTCTACTAATTGCACATTGCCATTTTTTAAAAAGTGATATATCGAGTGGAGCAGCAAACAGAGATTCTTTTTCAGTGTATTTCTTGTAACCGGTTTCACATCCAGGAATGAAACATTTTCTATTTAATTTTCTTTTCATTTTACATTAATTGCAATATATTTCAACAAAATATTTATATTACATTACATATAATACGAATGTGTACTTCAAAACCTGTTTTATTTACCTTTCTATAAGATATAACATGTAATATTTTCAAAATGACATGCAAATGACAGGTGTCAATTGGGTCGTTCTCACGTTGCGCCTCTAGCGGCAAAAACGACAAAACACGTATCACTTTGCGCCCCCGTTTTGTGCAGAGTGGCACAACCAGTATATTTTAAATCGTACCTTTAGGCTCTCTAAAACATTTGACATTTACAATTACTTTTTATTTTTTCAAATGACAAAATGACGATCGATCAAAAAATTTCAAAACATGACTTTTTGATAACCACTCCATCGATTTTCGAAAATAAAACATTTAAAAAAAATTTAACGACACTTCCATACCTGAAATTCAGAGTATGAGTCGAAATATTTTACCACCTACACAAGGGTCACGCTAGAATTATTAAAATAAGACACATTGTTCATTTTTTACCTTCCGCTGCCCTTGGTAAGGGAGTTAAAGGGATCGAGCTAAAAATCACATATCAAGATTTTAGTAAATGACCACGTTTTAAGGTCCGATTTTAACATTTTCACCATAATTACTAAATTATGCTAATAATATTATGAATATAACTAAAATAATACTAAGAATAATAATAATAATAATAATATTTAACGTTTAGTATATACGAATTCCATTTAATCTTTAGCAGAAACTATTTGTAAACTATATTGACTTGTTCTGCTTGTTTGTATATTTTTATTTTACTACCAAATTTATTCCTCAATGACATGCTCAAGTTCACGATCAGTTTAATCTTAATTTAGCCCATTCATTCAATTCAAAGTTAACTAACATCATTTGGTAATCCCCAAATAATTGTGTAGCAATTGCCTATTTGTCTTGTCTAAGATCTCCGCCAAAACCTTTTGGCAGACGAAAAGTGATCAGTATGTTGTATTATTAGTTCTACAGTTTATTTTAACTTCAACAAGTTATATTTCATGACATCTGTCATCGAAATTGGCGGTGGAATCAAATGTTTCATGTCCATTTGTTTTTCAAAGCCGCCTACTGGGAAATCACTTTTTTATTGGAAATATTTTTATTTTGTAGCAATGTTTTTATACATATTAATGATAAAGATTAAGCTATGTTGTACGCCACGTGTTACTAAATATAAATCAAAATGTTAAATTTTTATTTTCTCATTAAAATACGGACCACCTATCGAGTTAAAATGCATTCAAATTTAATAAGAAACATTATTTATAATTACAAATTCTATTACTGCATATTTGACAATCAAAAATTTTATGTAGTCACAAATATACGTATAATACTTTCTCACATTATAAGAAATCATAATAACTATGATATATGACTAACATCGGCTATAAATAGTACATTAAATCACACTTTCTTATAGGAAACCTATAGGATGTTTCAAAATAATGTTCACTATTTGAATACCAAGTTGAATAATTTTTAATTCACTACAAAAATTTGGTCTTATGCGTGAGATATGTTGTACCTTGATTTAAATATATTACACGTCATTTAATAAAAGAAATGTGTAAAATGTTTGTAATAAAACATGGAATAATGTGTGTTAATATATTCTGGAATAGAGTGTAGAATGTGTTAAGCTCCTTAGTGATGGTGCAAGGAGAAGACATGTAAATAAATGTTCAAATAATAACAATGGCCAATATTTTATCTAGTCAGCGTTGTTCGGGTAACCTTCAGAGCTGTCAAGGTCGTTCAGAGCATACTACGATACTTATACACTATAGAATTCTCTTCTACTTGTAGATATTGTATAAATAAATATATCATCACTGCATATTACCCATTTCTGAGTGTGCCACAATCTGCTTTATCTCAGATATCGGTGATGATGATGACATATTAATACCGTGCGGGCGCTTACCAGGCGGCACCTCACGGGCACTCATTGCTGGCGTGGAGGGTGCACCACAGGGATCACTTTTGTGCCATTTAAAATTGGAAATATTTGGCGTCGGTCGGGATCGAACACAAGCTAAAATCGTTATCTCTGTTGCTTCGCAGAATGCAGTAGTTACTAAAATTTCCTCTCTTAGATTTATTCTTGTAATCAATATTTTTGGGCGGGAATCAAAATATGCTTTGTTGTAATCAACACATTTACAGTTACTAGAATATCAACAATGCTAGAAAATATTTCTTTTAGGTAGTTCTTTCTACTAAGATTTCAATTATCAAAAAAGTAAAAATATAGGTATAGTAAATCATACGCATTTGGTTCTTCGCAACATGCTATTATTAAAACATTCATGAATTTTTTCGTAGATTCATTCTTGTAATCAATATTTATTTAATAATTATCGTATTTTATTACAATTATTTCTTTTCGCCTTGCTAAAAAAAAATACCTTTCAAATTTGATATATTATTTGATTTTTAAATCATTCATAATGACATTTCTTTCCAAAACGACAAATTTAACTCATTGCTCACTACATTCTTTTACTTAGATGCAAGTAAATTAGAAAAAGATATACCTATACCCAAATGTATAAAATAAAAAGGGACGTAAGATACGACTATCGTTTTCACATGCTTTGAGAGTGCCGACTAGAATTCAAATTTTTTTGAGTCTAAAACGATATCGTTTTCGGTTTTCACTATTTACGTGATCACATTTTCACTTGTCGACAGTCGCAATATCGTTTTCACAGTTACATGATCCCACTCCAGATACGAAAATAACACTCACCATAATATTTATGACATTATCAGCCATTTTAATTATTTTTCACGGCACAAATGACAGACAATAAATCATTTTCAATACAAAACTTTACGTCTATAAGCGACGATTGTCATTCTCAGCCTACTAACTGATCAATTTTTTATTTTGCAAAAATTAAATATTATAATGGTTTTTATTATTATTTCGTGAAAATTGAATAAAATATTGTACAAACCACGTGGTGTGTAAATATCTATTATTATTGACAATGTTTGGTTTTACTAATTCATATTATTTATTTAATGCATGTAAATACGGTCGGATCTTAAGCGCCATCTGCTATTTTCTTACGTGAAATAAAGTTTAAATGTTTAAATGGTATATTTATTCATGTTTATTGTTTCTATAGATATATTTAATTATAGTGTCATCGAAATGTGGAAATAAAAATTACATATTTTTTAGTTTTGTTGGGATTATAATAGTTTTCGTTATTATTATTAATATTATTATAAAACTTAAAATATATCAGCTGTTTAATATATAATCTCGCACCTTTTCTGTTCCATATTTCACTATGATTATTATAACAGTACTCTATCCTAGAGTATATAATTATATTTGAGATTTATACTGTGAGTAATTTTTCCATAATTATAGTAGGAAGTGAAAGAAAATAAGGGTAACTTTCAAAATCAGTCAATTCAACTCGTACTCCGATTACATTTAATAAAGTAATTATTACTTTCGTAGGAAGAAAGCTGCAATTGCACTATAAAATTATATCGGATCCTTTCTCAAGCATTTTTATTTATTTAATTACAAGATTTTATCGGAATCATTGTAATAAGGAAGAAAATATTTAATGTACGACAAAATTGAAGAATATTACTGTACTTTCATTCAATTTTCAAAAAGATGTAACTTATAAATCAATAAATTCTTCACGGTTTCAGACATAGGATGGCAATTAAATAACGAGATTTATTTTTTTCCGGCTTCCCTGTAAATTTGGCAACATTGTAAACCGTCATATTAATTTGTCATCTTTCCTCCATCCACTGTTAAAATTTCAAGATAATTAGGTATACCGTTCGGCAGTAGCCTTTGATTGAAGTTAACTACTTTCTCGTACTCCGCCGGAATTATGTTAGTGTCAATATGAAATTCTGTGTGAAACTTAAAAAATCCGCTACAGAAATGTAGGAATAGTTGAAGAATGTTTATGGTGATGAGGGTCTATCTAGTACTTAAGTTTTCGAGCAGTTTAGAAGATTTAAAGAAGAAAGAAAAGAGATCGGAGGCGATTACATGGATTGGGTGCCTGAGGGGCATTTCGTTAACCAAGCATATTACAAGAAGGTTTTGATAACCCTTCATGCACGGGTGAGAAGAAAAGGGGCTGAACAAAACACCCTCTTCGGCAAGACATTTTTGACGAAATACAAAATCACCGTGTTGGTACATCAACCGTACTCACTTGACCTAGTGCCATGTGACTTGCTTTTATTCCTAAATTGTAATTCTGCGTTAAAAGGCACCAAATTCGGGGCCGAATTGTAGTTATAGAAAAGCGATAGAGCTTGTGAACAACCTAACAAAAAAGGCATCGGGCGGTGTAGGATTCGGGGAGGAGAGTACATTGAAGGTGGCAATATTTGTTTTGTGTAATTTTATACATTGTCAATGTTCTAAGATCACTCTTGTTATTTAATTGCCACACCTCGTATTTTATATCATTTGATATTTAATACCTACATTTATGTATATTAAAACACAAATACATATTTTCCATTTGTTTTTAATTTATAAATAAGAGTACTTATTCTTATCTTTATTACGAAGTTTACAAACATAATAAGCTATTGGCGTGGAAAAAAAACAAAGCAATATTTTTTGCAAAATATATATAAAAATAGAAAAGGTAATATATCTTTTTAGATTTTTATCAATTTACCAAAGAATGAAACATCATTCCATAGGTAGGTAATATTTTATCCCCGTAAGTAAATTAGCAAATGAACGATTAGTACATCTACCTACGTAAGAAACGAATGGTTAATTTAACCAGTGGTAGGGCAATAAATCAACAGTCTCATCAATAATACACAAATTAATAACTGACTGTTAATTAGACAGAAGGGAGTGGTAACATCTTTTTATTACATTCTCATTGCAATAACAGGGGTCTATAGCCGGGTACACTAACAATAAGACATGCGGTTGTACTTCGAATGTTTCGTTAAATTTGTTTTCTTATTTCGCGTTCACAAAGAGAATATTGTGACACTGTTTTTGCTCTATATCTTTTGAATACGAAGGATAATATCGAGTGGGTGTGTGCATATGATATTTCAAAAGGAATAATATCTATTTTAAAAAAAGTGGATATTATTCCTTTTGAAATGTTGCTTCTCATATAGTGTCTGGTTGTCAATTTGGTGACCCGGATTCGATCCCGGCCAGTGTAGACTTTTAATCGCACAAAAGTGATCCCTGCGGTGCACTCTCCACACCAGCTATGAGTGCCCGTGAGGTGACGCCTGATAAGCGCCCACACGGTAAAATATATCGTCATCATTATTGATATCTACATGTGTTGGAAATACTGGCACACCCGGAAATGGGTAATATGCCGTGATGATATATTTTTATGTATAATCAAATGTTCTTTCATATTTATAATAACATGTAATGTCAAAATAGTAATTAAGGTACCAAGGGTTGTTATAAGGACAATAATGTCTGAGGTCAACAGTGTACTGTCGAGGGCCTCTGGCCCGAGGCGAGTACGTTGGCCGAAGGCATTATTGTCGTTTAACACCCGTGGTGCCTTCAACGTTTTATGTTTTACTAGAAATTCTTAATAAACATTTTGTCTGACTAGAATTTTTCAAACAAATTAATAAATCACAAAATTTTAATACAACTTACAAAGTAGCCTGTGAATGCGGCATCTAGGTAATATTTTGTTTCTGTAAACAAAGCATTTTTTCAAACAAAAAATATATTTCTTGTGGTATTTTTCTGTCAATATGGACGAGCAATGTTATTGCTAAGAATAAGAAGTATGCTGGTTTGTATTTGTGATGAAACAAATATGACTATAAACGACTATAATTCACAATGCCTCTTAACCTTAACTGCACTTTATGTTAGTATCAGTATTATTAACCTTAGTTTGTTGTCAACATTACCATAGCAACTTAATACGCCCTAGGGTATTATTTACTCAATAACAGACCTAACGTTTAGGTTGTTATAAAACAATAACATACTAGTAAGACATAAAAGATATTTAACTGCGACTTTTCAATGAAATCTATTAAAAACTTCAAATAAAAGTTCTTCCGGTTGTTCAGTTATTACCAAAATCTAATCAGATCTTCATATGGATGTAAAGAAGAAAAATCTAAAAGAATTATAAGTTTTAGACTTGTAGTGTTGGAATTACTGGAGGAGAAAAACGTTCTTATTCATCAAAAACTTATCAACGAATTTTTTGACCAAAGACAATACCTACCTTCCTTACTTAAAGGTGACGGAAGGTAAAAATTCCTCATCTCATTTTTTATGCCGCTTCAGATAGAAAATACGTACGTGTGAAAGAAACTTAACGATATGTTGAATGACATATAGGCTCCTATAATGTGCGCAGTTTTTTTTTTATCTATTTTATTGAAGTGCTTATTATGCATACATATTTCTATTTATTGATCACGAAACTTGATTAAACATATTTATATATTTTTATAAATGTTGAAATAAATTGTTCAATTTACGTGACTCCAATTATTAGGGAAAGTTACATTCGCAAAATGAATGATTATTTTGCTGGTGGAAAACTTATATCAAATATAATAGTAACAAAATTTTATAGTAATTAATAAAATTTTATAGTCCCAAATAAACAAATTCGTCTATCAATGTCTGTTACTTTTTTCTTTCGTATACATCAAAGATAAATAAAACATTTCTTGAACTTTCTGACATTGAATGGCGCCTAGAAAAACACAATTTACACTAGAAAAACGCTGTTTTATTTCTTGTAAGGCGTACTTTTCAAGGACACGACAGTATTGTTATGTGTAACTGAATGTTTTTATGAGAATTAAATAATTATTTCGTTTGTAATACTAAATAGATATTATTGTTAGTAAAGTGAATGCTTATTTTAAGAACACTTAAACGGTGAATCATATATTTATATTACCTATAATATTTTTATTGTTTCCATATTTGTTCTGCGTGTACAATCTAAATTATTAACCTTAGAATATTTAAAATAAATAAAACTAAACCGAGTGTTATAATTTTTTTTAACTTTTAATAATTTAAATGCATACCTACATATTTATTGATACTGGAAACTTTATTATAAATAAAATAAAATAAATAAATAAATATATCATCACGGCATATTACCCATTTCTGGGTGTGCCAGTATCTACAACACATGTAGACATCGGTAATGATGACGATATATTTTACTGTGTGGAAACTTTATTATGTTCCAATATAATATAACTATTATTTTATTTACTATTACAATTTTCTTTTTAATACATTGCCATTATTAATTTAAAATGATAGGTTTATTGACATGGACACTTATTTGTCAATTACATACTTTGAAATCTGAACCGTGTTAATAAGGAATTGTGTTTATCTTAAATACATAGGCTCCGGGATTTAAATATAGATTATTTTATATACTTATCTATAAAATATATTGAAAAGTATAAATGCATATATGTAGAAAATATAATAATCTTTAATTTTTATAATAACATATCTCTCGAAATAAATTACATTTAAAGATATTTTTGGAAGAAAAACTATTTTGAGCTTTAGGTAAAGTGTCATTTCCGGTTACTTGATTTACTTCGAAATCTAATGACTTCTTTCCATAATAAAATAAGGTAGAAATACAAGGTTTCAGAATTTTCCGAATGATAGATACACAGATTCAGACATCATGAATTTATTCAAAGTATTTTAGAATAGATACGAAATTAATAAGATACAATTTACATACATTAACTATAATTTCTAATAAATATTAGCATAGTAATGTAATACCGTTATTTATGATTGTTTAACCAAAATAATATATTAGAAAAAATGGAATTTATCTTAGACCTTAAAACTACGATAGTCTAATGAAAGTCTTTATTTGTGGGCTGGGTCATCGTAATGGAACAACAGGGCACCTTGTGTGACAAAATAAACTGACATATATTGGAACTAATATTATAGCAATTGTTTTGTAAATTGTCACACACGTTACCAAGGTATAAGTGATTAAAAAAGAATATAAAGAAAAATTACATTAAAATTGAAAACTGTCTAGTCCGGGAATATAAAAACCACCCGTCGTAATTAGGTATTATATAAAAAGTTGAAAAACGTAAAACAAAATAAGCTGCCAATAAGGAAAATGTTTATTTCAAGTTTAAGTAAATTTTATTGAGAATTTAATGACTCAAGTTAAATTATTTCCTATTTTGTTTTAAATATATAAACGTAAAGTAAGAAAGATATTTAAATGACTTACGTACGCTACAGAACAGTTAGGTTGTTTTAATTACAGGATAGACACAAACCTAAAAAAGAAAAAATATATTATATAAACATTAACAATAAATTAGAAGATAATTAATATTTTAGTACAACATAAACATACAAGTAAATTAATAATAATTTATATGAATTCTTATTATATGACGAAGATAAAGATAAAGAGGTATTTTCCTAAAATGAAATTCAAGACAAAATAATAATTAATATTGAATATTGTATTAAAAATAACAATATAAAAATATTATGCAAAATTCTTTTATTTAACATATTATTTTGTCTGATATAATGGGGAATTCCACCATAACAAAAAAATTTTAAAAAATTCAATTTAACATAAAGTCTGGCTTAATAAATAATAGTTAAAACAATGAAAACATTTTTTAAATAATTACTTTACGAGATATTTCACATTTGCTAAAAGGGAAAATTGACGTCATACAATTGTTATCTTTATCTCGCAGCGTACTTAGAGCAGTGTGTATGAGAAAGACAAGTATAGGGGAAATGTGACGTTACAATGATTTGTCGAAAATAAAATACTCTTAAACTAGGAACAATTAAGATTTTTTAATACTATGAATTGCTTCAAAACTGAATGAAGTTTTATTTAAAATAATAAAAAAAATTGAGTGGAATACCCCATTTCGTCGATTTGATATAAAAGTATCGTAAATCCATATTTTACAGAAAATAACATATTTACGACAAATGACAACTTAGCTCATGTATTTAACTGTAAAACAATCCCAAGTCCATATTTTAAATTTGGCGCCTGTAAAATTACGAATATGACAGTATCCTAATATCAGCTTCTTTTATTGCAATAGTAAAATAGTCTAAATCCATATGGATTGTATTGTCTTTGGTCAAAAATTCGGCGGTGAGTTTTTAATAAATAAGCACGTTTTACGATCCCTAGAACACGATTTTACTAGTTTACGATGATGTCTGTATGTACGTGTGTGTGTCTGTCTAAAAATTATAATTCTTTCGTATTCCTCTTCTTTACATCCGTATGAAGAGCTGATTAGATTTTCGTTATAACTGGTTAACCGGAAGTTCCCTTATTTGAAGTTCTTAACAGTTTTTCTTGAAAAAACGCAGTTAAATATAATTTTTTAACATTTATGTGATTATCAATATGAAAGAATATCTTCTTGTCTATAAATAAATAAATAAATAAATAAATAAATAAATAAATATAATATATCATCACGGCATATTACCCATTTCTGGGTGTGCCAGTATCTACAACACATGTAGATGGCGCTTGCCAGGCGTCACCTCACGGGCACTCATACTGGTGTGGAGAATGCACCACAAGGGTCACTTTTGTGCCATTTAAAATTGGAAATATTTGGCGTCTGTCGGGATCGAACCCGGTTCCCCCGGGTTCGCGACCAAACACTCAGGCATGCGGCCACGGGACCCCCTTGTCTATACGGTTTATTATAAATTTTCCTTCATATTCAATAGATACAGAGTTAAAGAATTATAAAGTGATTAACCTTCAAAGTCCGACAGCTTTTCTATAATTAAGCAAACAGCTGTTATATTCATATAATTCTAATTGGCAGATATCCGTGTCAAATGCAATTTATATAGTGTATGTTCGTGTTATAATATTACTGGATTTATAGAATCTTTTCCAAGGAACTTTCGGCATGGAATTTATAGCAAATAATATATATTTGTGTTACAATTTTACTGTATACACATATAGAATCTTTTTCCAAGTAATTTTGGTATGGGATTTGTACAAAATACATAGAATTGACGAAAGGTATTGTGCTGGCCACATCACATTTATATAAATAAATACACATTGAGTTATGACAGTTAGAATTTCATATAAAGCTGTTGGAGGGCCCTGTGCAATAATCTATTATCAATTACTCCTTTCTAACATATGATTTCCATGTCTATGCTAAGTATATTACTAGGCTCACATACATATGTAAATAGATTAATTACTAGTTGTAGCAAGTGATTTATTTCTATCTTGGAATTGAGTCGTCTTAGGACTAAGACTACACTTTACAGAAGGTTAAAAATGCTTTGGACACCCACACATAGTAATTTGTAAATGCGTAAGGTCCTATCTCAGTTGCGTAAGACAAATTTATAACTTTAGAACTGTAGGTAAATTATGCCAGACTTTGTAGTCTTATGAAAATATTTATGTTACTTGATCAAAATCACGATTGTACGGTTAATTTTAGCCGGGAACAACTAAGCTAAACAAGAAATATTTAATGGCACAAAATGGGATCTTTCCACAACTTTTATCTACCTTGGTAAGGAAGGTATTGATCGTCTTTGGTCAAAAAATTCTGTTTTTAATGAATAAGAACCTTTGAGGGTCCCTACAATACGATTTTACTAAACCCAAAGCATTCAAGCAGCCAATGCACGTCATCACTTAGTGTAAAAACCTAAATGCATTAAAATCACTAATAATGAAAAATAAAATAAAATTTTAATCATTTTTAACCGTCAAAAAGTGTAGAGCCTTATATAATTATTATTAAGATGAATAGTAGAGTTCATTATTTATCGTATATGACATGAATAATATATAAATAATATACATCAACGTCATATTATTCGTTTAATTGTTGCTATAGTTGGCAACATTGATAATTTGTATGTTCATACTGTCAAAGTTATTATTTGAAAAATATTTGTATCGTGTTTGAAACATTTTTCTGCGTTGTAAAGGCCTATTTATATTAAAATAATGTTAAACGCAACGCAACGACGCAACGTGACCGTTAACGCAAACACAAAATCTGTGAATCTGCCAAAGATAGCACTTTAATCAATCAGAAGAATTCGATATATTTCTTTAAAATTCGGCTCACTTTTATTTATTGCCTTTATATGGCATACATAAGTATAAATAAGGTTAGTATTATAAAATAATTTAAATAGAAATGGATAGTGACGAAAATATAGTATTTATTTTGTAGATGTGACAGTTCATGACCATATCGATAATATAGACTGCAATCTGTATAACTCTTTTCATAAAGATTCTAAAACCTCTGCAAACGTACCAGTACATGACGTCTAGTTACTAAAATTTAATTTTTATTAATGACGTGCATTGGCTGCTTGAATGATTTGGGTATAGTTTTACGATGGATGTGTCTGTCTGTCTGTCTGTCTGTCTGTGTGTGTGTGTATGTGTGTGTGTGTATGTGTGTGTGTGTATGTGTGTGTGTGTGTGTCTGTGTGTGTGTGCATAAGAGCTATAATTAATGCTTAAGAATTAAGAGCAATGCGTAAGAACAAAAGATTCCGAACTTCTAACTTGAACTGTCAACTGTCAATCTGTTTTATAAATATTAAATTTTTAATTTTCCGTTATGGATATAGATACAGAAACTTATGAATATCATATATTTAAAAAAGAAGATTTGCTGCTGCAATTGCAGTTTGCTAGACAACAAGTAATAAGGGAAAAAAATTGACATTTCTGTTAAATTGGTCACTAAACAAAATAGCTGGAAATGGTAAATTGTCATAATGCATTAAGTCTTATGCACTAATCATTATGCATTAAGCAATAAAACATTCGGTGGAAATGAGGCTTCACACTAATAAATTAACCAGCGGGAGATGTCATTGTCAAATGCAATTTACATAGTGTATGTTCGTGTTATAATTTTAATGGATTTATAGAAACTTTTCCAAGGAACTTTCGGTGTGGAATTTGTAGAAAATAGTATATGTTCGTGTTATAATTTTACTGGATATATAGAAACTCTTCTGAGGAACTTTTGGTATGTTATTTGTACAAAATACAAAGTAATGGTATGTATGTATATTTTATTTTTCTTTTTGAAAATGTAAGCAAAATAATTAATATCTACAACGAAATTTAAAAATGTTAATGTTAAAAATATTAATGAAAATGAAAAATATAAACTTTAAAACCAAATTATCTTGGACACCTATATTTAAAGAACAAAGCTCTCGTCTTCCGAAGTAAATTTCGCGAAATCGCATTAAGTGGGTAAAGAGAAATTAGAATTCTGATGTAGTACATGATTTTTTTTTTTTTGCCTGAGTGTCTGGTCGCGAACCTGGGGGAACCGGGTTCGATCCCGACAGACGCCAAATATTTCCAATTTTAAATGGCACAAAAGTGATCCCTGTGGTGCACTCTCCACACCAGCTATGAGTGCCCGTGAGGTGACGCCTGGTAAGCGCCCACACGGTAAAATATATCGTCATCATTACCGATGTCTACATGTGTTGTAGATACTGGCACACCCAGTAATTGGGTAATATGCCGTGATGATATATTTATTTTATTTATATTTTATTTAAATAATTTTTGTTATCCGTCTATTGTCAGTTGCAGTATTTATAGTATCTATTTATCACATTCTTCACTCCTGTTGCTTCTTAAATCGTATAGAGGATCTATAGATCATATTAGAAATCATGTATTTAAATAAGAATTTGTCAATCATATAAAAATTTATGATGTGAATATTTTAATTTCATGGTTGTTTTTGTTAACTTTTCAACCTAGTTTAAGATAAAACTGTTTTAAATTCTTGAAGTAATCTTTAATCCAGATTTAAATTAGGCTTTAAACACGCGACAATATCTCTAGTACATGGTAATAATTAATTCGGTTTCCATTCTGTCAACGTCTCCAAGCTTTGAATAATAAATAGAAGTACGCTCTTTAAAGTTTTTTAAGTCAATGATGTCATCTCTTTTTTTAATCTTTCATCTTGACATTGCTTAGTTAGTTCATACACAAACTTAAATACTAGATAGAAGAAAAATTTAGACGTTTAAATATACATATTTAAAAATATTTCATCACAATTTTATTAACCGCTTGTGGGTATGCCAATCTGCTTTTTTAATTGCAAATTTCTATAAGAGTTTCAGAAAGTCAAGTTTTCGTATCAACCATTTGAACCCCTCAAAGGGTAAGCGATTATGAACCTAAACAGTTGCAAGTAACGACATTATTTTTTTACTTTCCGTCACCTTTAAGTTAAGAAGATAATACAATTTTTTCCAAATTCCATACAGGTAGTTGTAAAATATTCTATAAATCCAATAAAATTATTACATGAATATACATTATATATGCATACTCACATATAAATACTGTAAAAATGCGTACACTTACGTAACATTCTCTTTACAATCAAATAATATTACTACCAAGTTTATATCTCTACCTATTTTCGTATTATTGCCCCAAAAGTCAATATACCCCACATTTAGATAAAAACTTCAAAATTTTCAAAAATCTAATTTTTATGTATCTAGATACTTCTCAATACGCTGATTCCAAATTTTGAAACCGCAGGTCGATATCTCGTTCCGTTCTCGAGATATTTAGATTTAAAGTTTTGCTCAAAACTGCCCATTTTTGGGTATTAACCCAAAAATGGATCGAGATATGAATTTGGCGACATCACCATTCGATTCTACGGACAAAAATACATAAGTATAGTAATTTTCATAATTTTTGTCCAACCAGTTTATTTTTTATGAATAAAAGCTTGAAAACCCTGAAAATGGCCAAAATCTGAAAAAATCGTAAGGGGTACACCTTAGATTTTTGCGATTTTTGGCCATTTTCAGTTATTTTGCTTTAGAGATTGTATGCGGTGTTCAAAAATTCTGAAAATTGGTGTACTTATGTAATTTTGCCCGTAGAATCGAATGGTGTTGTCGCCAAATTCATATCTCGACCCATTTTTGGGTTATTACCCAAAAATGATCATTTTTGAGAAAATCTTTGAATCTAAATATCTCGGGAATGAAAAGAGATATCGACCTACGGTTTCAGAATTTGGAATCAGCGAATTGAGAAGTATCTAGATACATAAAAATTAGATTTTTGAAAATTATGAACTTTTTATCTAAATGTGGGGTATATTGACTTTTGGGGCAATAATTCAACAATGTGTAGAAATATAAACTTGGTAGTAATATTATTTGATTGTACAGAGAATATTACGTAAGTGTACTCATTTTTGGAGTATTTATATATGAGTATACATAATGTATATTCATATGTAATTTTATTGGATTTATAGAATATTTTCCAAAGACTTTCATTAGTTTGTGTCGCAACATTTAGGAAAACAAAAATGAATTACACAATTCAATTTAATTTGATACTTCAAATTAAATGTTAATATTATATTTAAATGTTAATATTATATTTCATAAAATAGAAATTTAAATGTAATGTGGACATTCAAAAACGAACTTTTAATTCTATCCTAATGGTGGAGGACTCCAGCGACAGGTGAAGCGACACATCGGTTGGAGTAATTTTTACGTCGCATTAATCAAGCAAAGTCTAACTTGCAAGCAAGCGGACCCTGCATCATCGCGGGATTAACGCAAGGAAAGAAGAAGAAGAAGCATACCAAAAGTTCATTGGAAAAGATTAAATTAAATGTGGGGTATATTGACTTTTGGAACAATAATTCAAAAATGAGTAGATATAAACTTGGTAGTAATATTATTTGATTGTTAAGAGAATGTTACGTAAGTGTACGCATTTTTAGAGTATTTATATATGAATATACAGAATTGTATAATGTATATTCAGGTTATAATTTTATTGGATTTATAGAATATTTTCCAAGGAACTTTCTGTATGGAATTTGTAAAAAATTGTATTATGTTCGTGTTGCAATTTTACTGGATATATAGACTCTTTTCCAATGAACTTTTGGTATGCTTCAATTTTATGAAATATAATATTAACATTTAAATATAATATTAATATTTACTTTAAAGTATCAAATTAAATTGAATTGTGTAATTCATTTTTGTTTTTCTTAATGTTACGATACAAACCAATGGATATCATATCATTAGTTTGTTAATCGGAATTGCATTTATGTGAAGAAGACCTAAATACTAAATAGTAAATACCAAAATACGACATCGGATACAGCCTAAAAACTACGTGCCAAAATACGACATCGGACACACTCTAACATAATGGGCTACTTGCGTGGTACTGAAAATCCGATTTCTATCACTATATACGTAATGTTATATTGAAAACATATATAAAAATATAAATTTTATTTTAAAAAAATTATTTGTTTTTTAGTAAATTAAGAAAGAAAATTTTCTGTGACGTCATTATATTCTATTGAAGAAGGAAACCATGTTTAAAAATATAACGTATAGATGGCATGGCGTGCAAGAAAGTTTTAATTTGAATTTGACATTAGTTCATTTTTCTCACTCTCTGGTCTCTCAAATATATCAATTACTGCTCAAATAAACACATAGGTAGTTATATGTAATTTAAAATATCGATACCAAAAAGATAAACTAAAATACTAACCTCCAAACCATTGTTGAAATGTCAAACAGGAGATCTACATTACCCGTACAAACAAACGCTATGGCCTTACGACCATTCATTGGTGCGGCGTAATGGGCTACTTGCATGGTACTGAAAATCCGATTTCTATCACTATATACGTAATATTATGTTGAAAACATATATAAAAATATAAATTTTATTTTAAAAAAGTTATTTGTTTTTTAGTAAATTAAGAAAGAAAATTTTCTGTGACGTCATTATATTGAACCGAGAAAGAGAACCATGTTTAAGAATGTAACTTATAGATGGCATTGCGTGCGAGAAAGTTTTAATTTGAATTTGACATTTTGCTCTCTCTGGGCTCTCAAATATATTAATTGCTTCACAAATGTTACATGTAATTTAAAATATCGATATGAAAAAAAACAAACTAAAATACTAACCTTCAAACTATTGTTGAAACGTCAAACAGGAGATCTACATTACCCGTACAAACAAACGCTATGGCTTTACGATCACTCATTGGTGCGGCGTAATTATACGTCATACATGGCGGGAATTCAAATAATCAAATTTCATTATTTATTTTCTGGCTAATTAATAAAAATTTTGTCAAAAGAAAAAATAGGGGTAGCAAGTTTTTATCTGCTCTTCAAAAATATGAAATAAAAAAGGTACGCAAGTAGCCCATTCTACGTCATACATGACGGTAATTCAAATAATCAAATTTCATTATTATTTTTCTGGCTAATTAATAAAAATTTTGTCAAAAGAAAAATTATGTGTAGCAAGTTTTTACGTGCTCTTCAAAAATATTAAATAAAAAAAAGGTACGCAAGTAGCCCATTGAATTATACAATTCGATATAATTTGATGCTTCAGATTAAATATTAATATTTATATTTCATAAAATAAAAACTAAGAAGCTATTCTTTGACAGTAAATTTGACGTTTTGTACAAATTATAGCAACGAACATGATTTGTTTAATTAGTGCGCGTGAACTTTAATGCATAGTGTGTTCCTATTAAACCCTAAAATCCAATTCCTAAAATTCTAAATAATGGCGTTATTTAGGGCATGTAAATTTAGGATTTAGTTATTAGGGAGATAAGAGTGCAACATTTATTTTACCCACATTTCTTTTAAGTTTTGCCTTTTCATATTTTTCTTTGTGTGCTCGTCTGCAGCAAGCTCTACTTGTCTGCTGGTTGTTAGGCGTTGATCATACCACGCAAATCTATAGAAAACCAGGAAACATGGTCGACGGATTCTGGTAGCCAAGAAGCGTGAAGTTACACCAGACTCAGAGCCGTACTTGTACCGTACGAGTACATTTCGTTCGTTCATTGTGCACGGCAACAACTACGACTACGCGTAGACAAGAAGCAAGTTTTTATTTCACTACGTGATGCTACGAACGACACAAAGCAAGAATGAATGGAAAAAGAACACCATTGAATTAATTGAAATAGTTCTCAACGAAACGGACAACAAAGATAAAACACTCTAATGAGTTTTCATTATGGATAATTGTTTAATATAAATTCATTCAGATGCATTTCATGCACTCTTAAAATTTGTGGGATTTACAATACTTGTTGTCCCTAACATGGTAGACTTTAAAATATTGTCTTCAAATTAACAGCAATAGGGTCCTTCACTATATTTTTTTTTATATTTTTTTTACAAAACTTCATCAAAACTGAAAGTGACATGTAATTTTAGAAAGTCTTTATTGTTATTCGTTAAGCCGTAATAATTTTTTTAATATTCTGTGACGTAGATATAGAGTCACATAAATTTATTTTTTTCAGTACTTATAAAATGTATAAATATGTTAAAATAACCCTTGTGGTCAATAATTAGGAATATGGGTGGATAATAAGTAATTTAATATTTAATGTCATAATTAATAAAAATACTACGTATATAATAGTCCAAGATTTGATTACCACTGGTAGCCTATGTCATTCTACATATCTTTTACTTTCATACCGACGCTTGTAATCTGTCATGGCATTATAAATTTAAACTAGTATTATTTGGTTTATTTCTGTTGTTTTATTGTTGTTATTTTCGGCATTTATATACTTGCAAATGGATTTCGAATTTCAAAAAGTCGATAGCAGAATGTTTGAAAATAGTAAGAATTTGGAATAGAATAAATGTGTGACGTAGATATATAGATGAGGAAATGATAATAAAAACTCGATTATTTTAGAAACTAATAACTATTTTTAAACTTTGAGAGTCCTTAATATACAGTTTTAAGGTCTAGTTTTAATATAACTGACCCTTGTTCTAATTTGTTAGTACGGTGGAGGACCCTATTATTTACTTGATAAACGAAGTGTCAAATTTGATTGTTCTAGTGTTAATAATTTACAAGAGCTGTTTTTGGCGATACACTCACGGGCACTCATAGCTGGTGTGAAGAGTGTACCACAGGGGTCATTTTGTAAATAAAATTTAGTATAAAAAATAAAAATCTGTTGTGGCCAGCACAAAATCTTCCGTCAATTCGATGTATTTTGTAAATATCCCATACCAAAAGTTCCTTGAAAAAGATTTTATATATCCTGCAAAATTGTAACAAGAACACACTATTTTTACAAATCCATACTGAAAGTTCCTTTGAAAAGATTCTAAAATCCAATACAATTATAATACGAATACGAATGTATGTACATAATATACTGCACTTAACACTTCCTCCTTCTTCAACTTTTCCCTATTTTATTAGAAGTCGCTGTTTCTTACTCTTCTCTTCTACTCATTCCTGTCCAACGCATCTTCATGACACAGTTCTTCCTCCCTCAAATATTCTGTTATACAGTCCTTCCATCTTCTCTTTTGCCTTTCTCGTACTCCTGGCATTATAAGTTCCTATCTTGAGGCGAGGCCGCAAATGCAAGTCACTGTCACTTATATCACTTTCAGATCATATACTTTCCACTTTGGTTTTGCACTTGACACTGACATCTGTCAATTAGAATTTTTTAATATATCTGATGTTTTCATAATTTTTGCAAAGCTGACTGATTTTTGAAAGTTAATCTCTCTTAATCTCTATCTATTGAATATGAAGGAAAATGTATAATCGAACCATGTAGAGATTAAGATAATCTTTCTATTGATAATCACATAAAATATCGAAAATGATATTTAACTGCGTTTTTTCAAGAAAAACTGTTAAGAACTTCAAATAAGGGTACTTCCGGTTGACTGAATTATAACTAAAATCTAATCAGCTCTTCATAGGGTTGTAAGGAAGAATAATACGAAAGAATCATAATTTTTAGAATTGTAGTTTTGGAGTTATCGTCGGAGAAAAATTTGTCACATACACACGGACACACACACACACATACAGACATCATCGTAAAACCAGTAAAATCGTATTGTAGGGACATTAAAACGTGCTTATTCATTTAAAACTCCCCATCGAATTTTTTGACCAAAGACAATACCTTCCTTACCTAAAGGTGACGGAAGGTAAAAAATGTATCTGTCTCTAGGAAAGTCCATCTCATTTTAAAACAAAGTAAAGGCGTTTTATAAAAAGACGGATTGTACAACTTGGCTATGACATCAAAAATATCACCCAATATTTATTACATATTTACATATTAACTACGTAGTGATACAAGAGAACTACTATATGTCCCATATGTCCCGCACCATGAGCAAAGAAACAAATCACACATTCTCAAGGATGAATGTACACATACGCGTTACATAAATGGACATTTGGTTCATCTGGTTACTGTCAATATTTATACAGAGCGTACAATCTTGCTTTTTACCCACGATACTGTTATACGCACTGTGTAAGTGTCAATGAAGAAAATATAATAAGATAGATTAGCTATAAGCAAAGCAAGCTGTTAGGTTAGAGTTAGATAGTGAGGTATTTACTATGTGTAGGCCTTCGAATTCTTGCATTAATCAACTCTTTATTATAATATCGTTCACTCTATATTTATAAGCTGCCATTTAATTACCTACTTTATAAATTCTACAGGTAGCAATCCGATTTTCACACATTTTTACATCATTGGGATCTCAGGATATACGAAGTCGAAACAATTAAGATAATTTTACCCTATTAGCGGATAATTTAAAGATGTTTTTGTTTTTCTCGAAAAATGCATAGGTCACTAGATAAATGTAGAAATTCAGCAAGAAATAAAAACAACGAAAACATATTACGACAAGCCCAAAATCATATTAGTTGGGCCGGCATCAATACCGTGAGTATTTATTAACGTGAAACATTGGATATGTCATATCTATGGTTACGACTTGACATTTGATTAACAGCAATGTATTTGCCTGCCCATTTAAAGTTAAATATAGGGAATGAATTTGACATTTCACAAGACGTCAGTAGAGGTTAATTTTGTTTATACAGGGTTGGTTAAAAGTATGGAGACGGCGATTTATTGTCGTTAATATTCATTTTAGGAAATTATGTTCAATACAAAAGTTTTTAAGAAATTTTGATCTACATTTGAGAATACTTGAATTTTTTTTTTCTTCAATTGTTTTTGAGTTACGCTTGTCCGCGCAATTTTTTTAAATAGGAACTATTAATTTTACTCTACCATTCGATAGAGTGTTTTTTTTCTCTTTACAACTGTATGTTTGTTTTTAATAACATTTTTACAAGGAAAAACACCAGTACAAGTATTTACGAATAGTAGGTTCATGTGATATAGACAAAATTATTTCCAATAAAGTTGTCGGTCACAATCTTATCATTAAAAACAAACTAATAACTAAGTAAATTACATCGCTCGAGTTTGTTTATCGCTTCGCTTTTGTCTATCTTAGATGTACCTACTATTCGTAAATACTTGAACCGGTGTTTTTCCTTGTAAAAATGTTATTAAAATAAATTGAAAAAAAAAACAAACATACTGTTGTAAAGAGAAAAAAAAACACTCTATCGAATAGTAGAGTAAAATTAATAGGTTCCCATTTAAAAAAATTACGCGGACAAGCGTAACTCAAAAACAATTGAAGAAGAAAAAAATTCAAGTATTCTCAAATGTAGATCAAAATTTCTTAAATTTTTTTTGTATTGAACATAATTATTAAAATGAATATTAACGACAATAAATCGCCGTCTCCATACTTTTAACTAACCATGTATAGAATCATACATACTTTTTAAATTAAATTCAGTGACGATATATTTTAGCGTGTGGGCGCTTATCAGGTGGTGGTACTAAAATCTAGATATGATATTTTTAGCATGATCCCTGTATCTCCCTTACCAAGGTTAGTGGGAGGTAAAAAAACGCTTATGAATTTATGTTGTATATAGACTTAAAACATTGATAAAACTTTTAGACACATTTTTATTTAAAATATTATTGAAAACTCTTATCAAAATTTCCTGCGATAACGGATCAAATGTGCGGCGTTAAAATATGCAAAATATTCCATATTTCAATTTTTATTCAGTAAAAAATACATTATCACGGTTTTATATTTAGACTCGTTTCTCTGTCATTTAGCATTTAGGTTATCATGATCAGAAATTCATTTTGCGTTAAAATGATTATATTGACATATTAATTGGAAGACTTAACTACCTATATACATACTCTTATTTTAAAAAGAAAGTAATTTTTGTGAAAGATCTATATATAGTTTAAAACTTATTAAGATTGTAACTAACTAGTTAGTTAATTAAAAAACCATATGACTTTTTAATTTAAAATTAGTAGCCTACGCTTTTGGCTTCAGTTATTAACTCGACCGCTAAATCATATTAAAATTAAAAGTCATATTGAAAATATAAACTTCGAAGTTCGATTTCTAACAACGAAACAACGAAAGTCAAGTTGAATGCTGAATAAAGACACCTGGACATCTGTTTCCGGTTGGATTAAATAGTTGAACATCGCATGGTGACCTGTAACTGTATTGTATTGGTTAACAGAACCGGAACGAAATTTTTATAGAGAAATGACTTTCATTTTTACAGAAAATCCAGCAATCATTTGAACAAATAATTTTTAAATCATCCCTATTAATATTAATCGTTGCTACTCCAAAAATTTTGGAGTTTCATGCGCAAATACAGGGTGTTAAAAAATAAGTATAAGTAATGAGTAAAAAATGTTTAATCAACATGGGTCCGATCTTCAACTGTTTTCGAGAAAGAGCCCATTTTGTATTAGAATCGAAGAAAAACAGACTAAGATAGTGGTCGAACAAAATTTTGTCTATGCTAGTAAGTAGACTATAAAAAAACAATAACATATTATATGAAACATTTTTTTCACTTGCTAATAGTTACGAAGTTATTTGAAAACTAAATATTTCATTTTTATGAAAAACAAAAACACATATAAGATGACCTCTGAAAGGTAAATAAAATGTGTCATTTAATCAAAGTCGTAACTCTTACAGTTTTCGAGATAGCTAGATGCCTTTTATCTTGAAAACAGTTGAAGATCGGACCCATGTTCATTAAACTTTTTTTAATCATTTTGCCCTCATAATTTGAGATACTTATTTTTTAACACCCTGTATAGTTTCTTTTTAGTGTACATTATATTATATCTGTAAAAGTTGAAAATTGCAAGAAACTATTTAAATATGCAAAAGTTTTATTAAGGTTCCGAAGGACCGTAGTTGCCCAGTAAAATTCTTATCCAAGATGTTATGCTTCCTTATCAATGAACACTTATTACTGAACTGAGCACCTGGTAATACCTAAATGTATATGTACTAGTGTTTCACAAGACAAGATTTCTTGTCTTGCTAGCAAGACTCTTGCATATTTCTTGTCTTGCAATTTCATATCAATAGGAACAACATTTTAAATCGGAAGTGATATTTTACTTGAAGCTGTGAAGAGATATTCGTGAAAAAATGTATTATGCTATAATTGAAAACTTTTCTAATCTTGTATTTAACACTTTTATATTAATGAGACCGACATATTAGATTCTTGTTAATATTAGTAAACCTAAAGTGGTACATTACTTGAAGCTCTGAACTGATTTCGTTGAAAAAATATATTAAAATATGATAAAAAAAACTTCTCAAATTTGGTTTTAAAACTCGGATATGATTAAAAACAACATTAGATTTTGAGTATATATGATAAGTCGGATTTGGTTCTTAACTAAGTGGTCTTAACAGATTTTCAAAAAAAAAAACTTGATTAAATATAATACAAAATTTCTTATTAAAGACTTTTCTATTTATTGGAACAACAAATTAGATTTTGTTTACAAACGATAAAGTGATATTTAACTCCAAGCTCATTGCAATTTTAAACATCGAATTAGCGGGAGGTCATGTGCTGGCCATATCAGATTTTTTATCTCTAAATCTATAGAAGATATAATAAGAAAATTTAAATCAGATTGAGTACTTAATTTTTTGTAGTATAAATTTTCAAAATATAATATTTAGAAGATTTTTTAAGAAACTACTACTTTCGGTTGTCAATTGTTACTAAAACCTTTTTAGCTATTCCGATTAATGTCAGCTTAGCTAGAGGAAAAACCTATAATAAAATGTTGATATATTGAATTATAATATAATATTGCAAGAGTGCAAGAATGCAAGAAAATACTAAAAAATCTTGCTATTCTTACACTTTTCTTGGAGGGCAGATTCTTGTCTTGTCTTGCAACGAACTACATAACTCTTGTCTTGTTCTTGTCTTGCATTTTATGCAAGAACAAGACAAGAACAAGAAAAATGCAAGACTCTTGTGAAACACTAATATGTATACGAGTTACAGGATTTCACGTCATTTTTTGTATAATTTCTAAAATATTGTTGGAGAAAGTATAGTCTACATGTTTAGAATGGCATAATCCACATTCGCAAACCATAGTCCTCGCCAAGGGCTCGAACCACAAACTTTTTGCTCTTGTGGAATATGAGCCATTCCATTACTTGGTGCATCAAGAAAAGAAAAAAAAATACCCGGTATATTAGTTGCAACCAAGGGTAAATTATGGTTGTCGTGCAGATAATAATTATATCATTCATTATTAATTTGTGTACAAATATTCTTTATTATCTAAAGACCTAATTTAGCGTTTGACTGTTAAGGAACTCAGTCACACGCGATGAAATTCAACGCCGCGGTTTGGTGGCGGTTGGATATGTCAATTAATATTCTTGCCCTACTTTATATCTCAATGTAATCTATTAAAAACTCGTGTAAATATTAATAAGCACTAATCACTTGCTGCTTTTTTTGCTCGATGAATTTTGCGACTCAGTTTAATTTAATACTCCATGGATTTTTCAACATCTGTCACCTTGTCAAGTAAGATTGATAGAGTAACATATTAATACGATGGCAAATTTGAAAGCGGATGGGTAATTTCCTCCAAATCAGGAACAATTATACGACTAATAATTAAAAAAATTAATTGGTTGATGAAAAAAGTGAGATGCAAAACTAGACAAATAGATGCAAAAACTTTTTGCAATGTAAACTGCATTTTTTTTTTTTTAATTAACTATTTTCTTGTTATAATATTACTTGCATATTTAATACTTGATTGGCATTTTTGTTTTTTATGAAATAGATTTTATTATTTTTTTAGAAAGACAACAACTTTATTCACTGTCACAAAGCGAGTGCGTAGCAATAGCAAGCTATTATAAACTCTTAATATTTCAACTTTGTTATCTGTAAGTAAAAATTTTGTTTAGAAATAATTATCATTTTTCCCACATCACTCTCTGTTTAGTCTGGATGTCAGCCGCTTTGACATTTATAGCCCAATTTTCAAAAAAGTTTAGGCTAATCCTCATTAGCGTTTTAGTGACATCCTGAAAGCTTTTTCTAGAAGGCATATTTAATCCTTCTTATTGTTTTATTAATTAAATATTTAAAATTATAGGTAAAATCCATCAGAAATATAGCCAATTTTGTTAATGTACTGGAAGAATCTCTGACATTTAAGAACTTCCTAATACAATGAAAAATAGATATAATTAGAATTGTATGTCTTCAGAAGATTTATTAAGAATAATAAAAAACTATATTTAGTTAAAGTTTTGTAATTTTTGTATTATAAAACGACGTTTCAATAGTAAAGTGCACAACAATACTTACATAACATAAAATAAAACGGAAATGACGAGAGGTATTGTGCTGACCACAACAGATTTATTTGAGTAATGAATTCTATTCTATTCTGATACTTAAAATTTAATCTTCATAATATTATCGAAAAAAGGAAGATATTAGGATAGATTACAGTTAGAACATATTTTAATATATAAACTGTCTAAATTAGAGTAGAATTCGATAATCCAAAAATAACAATTAGCCTAAACTTCTTCGAGAATTGAGCCGTTAGTATATTGATAATTAAGGCTGAAAGTTATTGAAAGCCTACGTGTAGGGTTGATATACAGTGTGTCCCATTTAGAGGTGCCACCATTGGGATCTCGAGAACTATAACAGATACGATGACGGTTAAATGGAATTTTTTGTGCGCCTTTGGGAGGCCATCTCAGATGTGCTTTTGTTTTTCCAAAAATTCTAATAGGGCACTAGATAAAGACGAAAAACTGAATATTGTTGATTTTTTCTTTTTCAAATAACTTCTAAACTATTAGCAATTGAGAAAAACAGTTCAAATATAAAAGATAGATATTTTTATTAACTAACCAGTGGCGTACGAAATAATTTTTTTTAAATGGAACCCATATCTGATTTTAGTCTCAAAAAAATAAATATTTTTTTCTCTTTTCAACGATGTAAGGGTTATTATGTTTTATATTTGTTTTGCCTTCAAAATTATTATTTTTTCCTTATTTTGTATTAAATTTACAATTATTTTGAAAATATTGGTAGATATCTATTTGGAAATAATTTATTTCGATAAAAAATTTTGCTCAAAACTCGTATCAAATTAATTTTTATAAAATTTTGTATCAGGTCGCCCTTGGCACATCACAGTGTAATTAATTATGAGTCTAGAAAGAAAATATTAGGTAATAAAGGTATAAAACAAATTATTTTGATCAAATACAATATAATTAATAAAAATAATAATGTTTTTTTGGGAAATAATAAAAAAATTCAGGAAAATAAAGAGAAAAATTAAATTTTAGAAGCAAAATAAATATAATACATAATAACCCTTACATCATTGAAAATAGAAAAAAATAATTATTTTTTTGAGACTAAAATCAGATATGGGTTCCATTTAAAAAAATATAAGTTTGTATTATATCTCGAAAATTCATTCCCTATGTTTCATTTTAAATGGGACATTCAAATACATTGCTGTCAATCAAATGTCTAGTCGTAACAGTGGATATTACAAACGCAATGTTTCACGTTAAAAAATACTCACGGATTTAATTTATGCAAATAAAAGTGATTGAGTCTTCACGTAAAATATTTATTATAAAACAATTAAAATCAATAAAAGTATCTAATTTCATTTTTTATTAATTACAATACATTTTAATGATCTATTTACTTCTCACTATCCATAAAGAAAGTTCGTACATTCCATGCAAATGTCCATCGCCTGGCGACACTACTTTGCATAGAATATTTAAATTAATAGAAAAACTATCAGCAAAACAAATAACTGACATTCCCTAACCAAACCGGTTCCCATGGCTACGCTTTTTCGCGTTAAATTTCACCGGTGTTGTTTATGCCAATTTTGCTAATTTTATTTGACAATCCGTAAGATAAGTTTCTAAACAAGACGTTTGTTAAGAACATAAATTTAACTATTTATAATAGTTTAAACGACTATTGTGTGACGTACGGAAACAAACTAGAAATAGATATATTTTCATGCATTGCACCACGTTTCAAATAAAATTTGTACGTGTGGATCGGATATAAATTTAGGGCATGGACGAAATACGTGAATCGCAACACGTACCACAAATACGGTACTTCAAGTATTATATTAAAATATATATATGGTCTTATAGACCATTCTTTACTACCTATATTTCGTGACAAAATACAGGGTGCTTCAAAGAAATTGTAAAAAAAATTAAGAGCATATACTTCCAGGGTTGAAAAAACCCGGGTTTTTTTTGATAAAATTCTTATTAAATAAAAGCGGGATTCATGCTAAAATTCGTATATCCAAATATTAGTGGATAAGAACGTTTTAAGGTCCCTATAATCAGATTATAACATTTTTACGATGATGATGATGTTGTGTGTGTGTGTGTGTCCGTGTGAGTCTGTGTGTGTGTGTGTGTGTGTGTGTGTGTGTGTGTATGTGTGTGTTGGAACCACGGTTTCTCAAATATTATAAGACTTAAAAAATATTTAACTGCAGTTTCCTCAATCTGACATTCCTGGGAAGAGCTGATTAGATTTTTGTAACAATTGAACAACCGGAAGTAATAGTTTCTTTCAAAAAATCTTTTAAATATTATGTTTTGAAAATTTCTATTATTACCATTATTAAAGAACGTCAAATTCTACATCTGATACATTTAAAAATTTTATTATATCTTGTATAGATTTAGAGATAAAGGCACTGTAATATATAAAATAATCTAATGGCAGATGCTAAGGCACTAAGGAAACCAGTTGACAAATTCAAATGTTTATAATATAGTTTGTAAATGACACATGTCAGTGTCAAAAATCAACAGTTTTAGTGACATTCTGAAAGCTTTTTCTGGGAAGTACATTTAATCTTTCTTATTGTTTTATTAATTAAATATTTAAAATTGTAGGGAAAATGCATATATCCATAAGAAATACCGTCAATCTTGCTAATAAATTGGAAGAATCTCTGACATTTAAGAACTTCCTCTTACAATTAAAAATAGATATAATTAGAATTGTAAGTGTGCAGAAGATAGCGAAGTGCAATACAATACTTATATAGCCTAATATGGAAATGGCGAGAGGTCTTGTGCTGGCAGATTTTTAACTTTAGTTTTATAAAGTATGGGCTTTGAAATACAACAAAACAGTTTTGTTTAAAGTCACGACGTTTAGTTTAACAACGTTTTTGATCAGTCCGTGTGTTTAAAGATTAAAAAATCTGTTGTGGCCAGCACAAGACCTCTCGCCATTTCCATATTAGGATGTATAAGTATTGTATTGCACTTTGCTTTCGAACCATTGTTTTATAACAAAAAATTACAGAACTTTACTCAAATATTGTTTTTTATTGTATTTAACATGTCTTCTGCACACATATAATTCTAAATATATCTATTTTTCATTGTATGAGGAAGGATATATGCATTTTACAACAATTTTAACTATAATTTCAAATATTTAATTAATAAAACAATAAGAAAAGTTAAATATACTTCCCAGAAAAAGCTATCAGAATGTCACTAAAACTGTTGATATTTGACAATGACATGTGTCATGTTATAAACATTGGAATTTGTCAACTGGCTTCCTTAGTGCCTTGGCCTCTGCGATTAGTTTACTCTATAAATTATAGTGTCTTTATCTCTAAATCTATACAAGATATAATAAAAATTTTAAGTGTATTAGATGGAGAATTTTATGTTCTTCAATATTTAATAAAAAAACCTCCCAAAAAATTATATTTAGAAAATTTTTTCTAAGAAACTACTACTTCCGGTTGTTCAATTGTTACCAAAACCTTTTCAGCTCTTCCCAGGAATGTCAGATTGAGGAAACTGCAGTTAAATATTTTTTAAGTCTTATAGTTTTTGAGGAATCGTGTCTACAACATCCAGACATACACACATACACACATACACACATACACACACACGCACACACACACACACACACACACACACACACACACACACACACACACACACACACACAGAGACATCATTTTAAAAATGTTATAATCGGATTCTAGGGACCTTAAATCGTGCTTATTCAATAAAATCTGGATATGCGAATTTTAGCATGAATCCAATACCTCTCTTAGCGAGAGGTAAAAAATGTTTAAGTATGTCACAAAACATTTTGTGAGCTCAGTGTGTATCCATCCTCAGAGAAGTAAATTCTTCTGTCTTCATCAAAAACAGCAGTTAGTTTAAGAATCAGGAAAATGAAGTGAAGTATAATTTTTCACGTGTCGACGAAAGAATTCTTCTTTTTCTTGTTGTTAATGTTGGCGCCTGGAAGACAAGCAGTAGTACAAACTGTGAACAAAACTAACAGCGACCGGCGTTTATTTATCCTGCTTGTTATTTTTATCTGGACGACGTCATACTGATTGCAGAATTGACGGAGTTCGTAAACACCTTATCACTATTAGAATTAATTTTGAAAGTAACGGCCAAGCCAGAAGTCTAGCCGTGGAATGGACTCGATTTAATAGGAAGCGAGAAAGTTTCGTATTTGTATTGCTTTTCGTACGCAATAGGACATTATGTGTAAATGTCAAGTACGGATATTATGTGAAAACATTACTAGGTTTTATATCGTACAATAGAATCCGTTATATAGGGAACCTTTTTATAACATTTATCCATTTTTATTACCTCCCGCTACCCTTGGTAAGGGAGGTATAGGGATCGTGCTAAAAATCTCATGTCGAGATTTTAGTAAATGACCACGTTTTAAGGTCCCTAGAATCCAATTTTAACATTTTCACGATGATGTCTGTTTGTGTGTATGTGTGTATGTGTGTGTGTGTGTGTGTGTGTGTGTGTGTGTGTGTGTGTGTGTGTATGTGTGTGTATGTCTGTGTGTATGTGTGTGTGCATGTATGTGTAGGAATTTTGTCTTCACTCTAACTCAAATACTATCATTCAGAAAATTCTGAAACCTTGTATTTTCATCCTATTCTAATATGAAAAGAAGCCATTAGATTTTGGTGTAAATCAGATAACCGGAAATGGCACTTTACCTGAAGCTCATAATGGTTTTTCTTCAAATATAGTAAAAATAATATTTTTTATTAGTCGCGAAGCCTAAGGTAAACACAATTCCTTTGTTACACAGTTCATATTTCAAATGAATGTAACTGACATTAAATGTCTCTGTCAAAAAACTAATCATTTCAAATTAATAATAATTTTAAAAAGAAAATAATAAATAAAGCAATAGTTTTCTGCAATGGAACAGTTTGCAGCGTTAGTAAATACGTAGGTATGTATTTAAATTAATAAAAATTAAATAGCGGGAGGTTTTGTGTTGGCCACATCAGATTTTTTCAATACTTTTATTTCTAAAAATTCACAATTGTTCAAATACTCTAAAAATGCGTACAGTTAGGTAACATTCTCTTTACAATCAAATAATATTACTAGCAAGTTTATATCTCTACCTATTTTTGTATTATTGCCGCAAAACTTCAAAATTTTCAAAAATCTAATTTTTATGTATCTAGATACTTCTCAATGCGCTGATTCCAAATTTTGAAACCGCAGGTCGATATCTCGTTTCGTTCTCGAGATATTTAGATTTAAAGTTTTGCTCAAAACTGCCCATTTTTGGGTAATAACCCAAAAGTGGGTCGAGATATGAATTTGGCGACATCACCATTCAATTCTACGGACAAAAATACATAAGTATAGCAATTTTCACAATTTTTATCCAATCGGTTCATTTTTTATGAATAAAAACTTGAAAACCTCTGAAAATGTCCAATATCTGAAAAAATCGTAAGGGGTACACCTTAGATTTTTGCGATTTTTGGCCATTTTCAGCTATTTTGCTTTAGAGATTGTATGCGGTGTTCAAAAATTCTGAAAATTGGTGTACTTATGTAATTTTGCCCGTAGAATCGAATGGTGTTGTCACCAAATTCATATCTCGACCAATTTTCGGGTTATTACAAAAATGGGCAGTTTTGAGCAAAATTTAGAATCTAAATATTTCGAGAACGGAAAGAGATATCGACCTGCGGTTTCAAAATTTGGAATCAGCGCATTGAGAAGTATCTAGATACATAAAAATTAGATTTTTGAAAATTTTGAAATTTTTATTTGAATATGGGGTATTTTGATTTTTGGGGCAATAATTCAAAAATGGGGAGAGATATAAACTTGGTAGTAATATTATTTGATTGTAAAGAGAATGTTACGCAAGTGTACGCATTTTTAGAGTATTTATATATGAGTTTACATAATGTATATTCATGTGATAATTTTATTGGATTTATAGAATATTTTCCAAAGAACTTTCTGTATGGAATTTGAAAAAATTGTATTATGTTCGGGTTACAATTTTACTGGATATATAAAATATTTTCCATGGGATTTGTACAAAATATATCAAATTAACTGAAGGTCTTGTACTCGTCACAACATTTTTTTTTTTTTTTTCATTTTACTATGGTTTCTGCAAATTAAAAAGTTGTTCAGAATTAAAAACTACATAATATGGAGATCTCGATGAAAAGAGATTTTTTTCATTAAATATATTTAAATAACCCTTAGAATAGGAGTCATATATTTACAGACACTGTTTCTATTATAAGACGCTGTTAATGCTCTGTAATGAATTCAAATGAACTAACTATAAAACAAATTAGAGCCATAACTAATTTTTTCACTTCTCTGTCCGTTTAATTTCTTCATTATACTCAAGTGGAACAAGTAAATAAAATCAGCAGTTTATGCATTGGAGATTGAATAAATGCTATTTTATTGTTGGTACATATATAAAGTTAATTGTGACTATTAAATTTTTCAAGCAATGTCAGAAGCATTTCATATCATTAACGTCCAAATTTAATTTAAGAGAGAATTTTAACGATCGTCTTTAGCCAGTAAAAGTGCTGTTAAGAACATAAATTAATCTGGAAGAAAGTGACTTCTTTTATTTTTCCTATGTGGAACTGAAGCATTTAAATGAGGTTTCCCACTGATTTTTACCTTCCGTCACCTTTAGGTAAGGAAGGTATTGTCTTTGGTCAAAAAATTCAGTAGTGAGTTTTTAATGAATAAGCACGTTTTAGGGTCCCTACTATACGAATATACAATTTTTAAGATGATGTCTGTATGTATTTATTTGTGTGTGTGTGTGTGTGTGTGTGTGTGTGTGTGTGTGTCCATGTGTGTGTGTGTGTGTCCATGTGTATGTGTGTGTGTGTGTGTCCATGTGTATGTGTGTGTGTGTGTGTGTGTGTGTATGTGTGACAAATTTTTCTCCGACGATGACTCCAATACTACAATTCTAAAAATTATAATTCTTTCGTATTCCTCTTCTGTACAACCATATGAAGAGTTGATTAGATTTTGGTTATAATTGATCCACCGGAAGTACCCAAATTTGAAGTTTTTAACAGTTTTTCTTAAAAAAACGCAGTTAAATATTATTATTTGACATTTTGTTATAATACATTTTAAAGAAAATACTCTTTTCTATACGGTTTGATTATACATTTTCTTTCATATTCAATAGCTGTAGATTTAAAGCGTTATAAAGAAAATAATTTTCAAAAATTAGTCAGCTTTGCTATTTGTCATGGAAACAGCTGATAAATTAAAAAAAAATTAATTGACACATGTCAGTTGCAAGTGCAAAACCAAATATGGAAAGTATAGGATCTAAAATTGGTATGTCATAGTGTTCCTCGCAAGTGGCTTGCAGAGAAAGGCCAAAGAGAAGATGGAAGGACAGTATCGCAGAAGACTTGAGAAAGGAAGGAATGTGTGATGAAGATGCGTTGGACAGGAATGAGTAGAAGAGAAGAGGAAACAGCGACCCGTAATAAAATAGGGGAAGCTGAAGAATAAATGAAGGAAGTGTCAAGTGCATTTTACTTAGTGTACGTTTATGTTATAATTTTATTGGATTTATAAAACCTTTTCAAATGAACTTTTGGTATGGAATTTGTAAAAAATAGTATGTGTTCGTGTTAGATTTTACATATTATATATAATATGTTCCAAGGACCTTTTGGTATGGGATTTGTACAAAATACATACATACACCTCCCGCTACCCCATGTAAGGGAGGTATAGGGATCGTGCTAAAAATCACGTATAGAGATTTTAGCGAATAAACAAGTCTAAAGGTTCCCAGAATCCAATTTTAACATTTTTACAACGATGTCTGTGAGTATGTACTCGTATGTGTGTGAGTATGTACTCGTATGTGTGTGAGTATGTACTCGTATGTGTGTGAGTATGTACTCGTATGTGTGTGAGTGTGTATGTGTATATGTGTGGATCCTGTGGACACGATTACTCAAATACTATCAATTAGAAAATTTTGAAATTTTGTATATCGATTCTGTACTAATGTGGGAAGAGCTCATCGGTTTTTAGTGTATATCGGATAACCGGAAGTATCACTTTTACAAGCTTTTAACAGTTTTTCATATAAAAAATTCAATGAATATAATTTTTCAGCAACTTTTACAAATAAAAATTGAATATAATGGAACAATCTTCAATTCTACGATAATAGTATTTAATAAATAACTTTAAGTATAAAATAATTTATTTTTGTAAATCATCTTGCCTATGAGTCAAACAAAAACATTATTTTAATAACAATTTTGACATAATTAAAAAAATAAATGCCACTGTCAGGAAGCAATTACATTAAAATTAATAATGAAACCGTGTTAAGGAGATGCACTCTCCACACCATCTATGAGTGCCCGTGAGGTGACGCCTTGTAAGCGCCCACACGGTAAAATATATCGTCATCATTACCGATGTCTACATGTGTTGTAGATAATGGCACACCCAGAAATGGGCAATATGCCGTGATGATATATTTATTTTATTTGTTAAGGAGATTGTATTGATTCTAATGAAATTAAGGTTTGTAATAATTATTTTCCATCATACATAAATATTAGGTGTACAGGATGAACCGATTTAAGTTTTCTATACTAAGCACAGGTTATCATAGTGTCAAATATTAGTTTACAACTACACATTAATGGAATGGATCATGTAAAGCTATAGATACATGCAAAGGAACTTAATATAGTTTGCAGCATTAGTAAATATATAGGCACGTATTTAAATTAATAAAAAATAAATAGCGGAAGGTATTGTGTTGACCACATCAGATTTTTTTCTAATAAAATATAAAAATCTGGGACTATTGGTGAAAACGCGATGTTAAAATTAGAATTAACATGCGAGATATGAATTTTTGAATGTATTGTGACGTCATGGTTCCGAGCTGGTAATGTTTCTTAAACAGTTAATTCTAGGGGTGCATATATTTTTATTAAAACTCATTTCCCTTCTGGTTTTTGTTAAATTTTGCCATGGCATGATTTGTTTTACTTAATTGAGATTTATTTATAGAAAAGAAAAATTGGTTTAAGTACATAAAATACGAGTACCCAGGACTGGATTCAAAACATTTCTTTTGTGAGAGAAGTTTACGAGATGTTTTATTGTACTGTAGTAAAAATTTTCATAAATTATTTATGGTTATTTTACTACCAAGATACTTCTGTATCGTAAAGATCATAACGTCTTATATTAATATTAAAGTAGACAGATCTATACCGTACGCAGTATTTATTTGGGACTTTTAGAATAACTTGTTATAGTCAAATATCTTGTATAGATTTAGAGATAAAAACACTATAATATATAGAATATTCTAATCGCAGAGGCTAAGGCACTAAGGAAACCTCTTGACAAATTCAAATGTTTATAACATACTTTGTAAATGACATGTCAGTGTCGAAAAACAAAAGTTTTAGTGACATTCTGATAGTTTTTTCTGGGAAGTATATTTAATCTTTCTTATTGTATTATTAATTAAATATTTGAAATTATATGATTAATGAATTAGAAGAATCTCTGAGATTTAGGAACTCCCTCTTACAATGAAAAATAAATATAATTAGAATTACATGTGTGCAGAAGACATGTTAAATATAATAAAAAACAATATTTGGGTAAAGTTCTGTAATTTTTTGTTATGAAACGACGGTTCGATAGCGAAGTGCAATACAATACTTATATAGCCTAATATGGAAATGGCGAGAGGTCTTGTGCTGGCCATAACAGATTTTTTTTAAATTATATATCAATAGATTAGAATGTAAACTTACATTCTTATACTCTGGCCATGTTTTACCATATGTAGAATTAAATAAAGTCTATATTTTTTATAATAAGTACCTATCAAAATATTTTTGACATTGTTATGATACAATAATAGTAATTTTTTTCTTAAACACTCCTTTTCAATTATTCTTTATAAATACAACAATATTCCAATTATTCTTTACTTGTATTAGTCACAGACAGACAAATATGTCATTATATTTATAAATAACAGTTAGTAATGAATAAATTGCAAAGTATGTCATATATAGATAATATAGGTACGTATATGATGATATTAATTAATATACACAAATAGAAATAGATAATTATTTCTTCATATGTAGTGATCTAATGAGACCTAAACATATTTTAAAGATTTAATTATAGGCCAATTATTAAAAAAAAAAACCTTTATGATTATGACGAAAAGTTAATTAGCATTTCACACCTACAATTTATAAGTTCATGGACGAATGAATATATTCAAAAGAAAAAAAAAAAATAGTTCAATAGATATACAGGGTATCTCTTAAATAGGGGGACATGACTTAACCACAGATTCCTGAGGCTAAAATAAGACGATTTAACTAAACTTGCTTCTACCGGAAAGTGTACTATTTAGCCAGAATTCTGCTTCCAAGTTCTTCGATAAAAAAATTATTTTTGCTTGTAATAACAGAACGCTTTATACTATTTGGATGAAATTTGGTATGCCAGTTCATATGGCTATAAGTCATTTTTTAAGGTGATACTTGTTATTATTAGTGAACCACTAGTGTATGAAACTTAGGTGTCCTAACATTGATTAGACCGTAACATTTTATTGGCCACGCTGATAACATAAAATTATTTTTTTTTCAGAAAGATACATTCAATAGTAAACTTTTCTCTCTCTGTTTAATTTGTGATATATATCTGTTACGGTTCAGACAGAAAAAAATAAAACCTGAGTGACTGCATCGTGAATTATTTTAAAATAAATTTAATCTAGTAGTCTATCCAAATGTCAAACACCTCAGGAATCTGTTGTTAAGCCATGTCCCCCTATTTAAGAGACATCCTATATATATATGGCGTCCAATGGCCGCGTGCCTGAGTGTCTGGTCGCGAACCTGGGGAACCGGGTTCGATCCCGACAGACGCCAAATATTTCCAATTTTAAATGGCACAAAAGTGGTAAGCGCCCACGCGGTAAAATATATCGTCATCATTACCGATGTCTACATGTGTTGTAGATACTGGCACACCCAGAAATGGGTAATATGTCGTGATGATATATTTATTTATTTTATTTATTAATAATAAACAAACTTTTACCTAAATTTCTGCGTACCAATCTGTTTTTTATCTCCGTCTATTCTTGATAAGAGCGATATAGATAACGAGCATCGTAATAAAAAATATTTCCTATTCTACTTCCTGTTGAATTCGCAATTCGCACAAATTCGAGGATATATGGTTTATGGTTCATAATCTAGTTCACGGTTGGTGGATTTGAACCAGTTACCAACAGCGTGTCCAGCAAACGGGAAAATTACCAGAACATCTGGGTTCATTGTTTGCTGATGACTGTTGTGAAACAGATATAATGCCAGATAGTGAATTTGTGGACTAATCGTAATATCGCAATTTATATTTGTAGAGAGGATGATCATATCTATTAGATATGTAAAATAGAACATATTTTACCCCTAGAATATTTTCCCACGATAAAATAAAATGTAACAAATAATAAACTATATACTTATTTCGAGAACTACACGTTCTCATCACCAGTAGAAGCTACAAAATAATAAAACAGAGAAGTTAAGATTACTCCGTATGTAAACCATGCCAGAGGTCAAAACAGCTCTAACGAATAAGGGAGAGATCTCGGATTCTATAGGGAGAGCCATAGGTTAGCTAGCCCGGCTAACCAAAGCTCGAAATTGGGTGCATCCGGTATTCCTAAAGTTGATTTTTATGCTAAAGCGAAATGTTTAACTTTTTTCGTGTCAAACTTATAAAAAACCATTACATTAGCTGCATTCTTTTTATCAATATCTCACCTCACTTGTTCTCAAAATGAGATGAGATTGAAGTGAGGTGAGCTGAGATAGTTGCTTAGCAAATAGAACGTAATTTAGAGAACGAACGGAATACCTATTATCTTTCTCTGTTTATCATATGTTTTATATATCAGTATGTTGACATTTTCATTTTGTTTTCGAATTTATTTTAAATATCTGACAAGGTGGACCCTCCAAGACAATGAAATGTCAAAGAATAAATCTATATCGTACGAATTTTCATTGCAAATAACATTATAAAACAATTTAATTTATTTATTAAATTTAGAATTAAAGAAATACAATTTCACTTATCAATATTAAATCATCAACATTAACACTTTCTTAAATATTCATTTTTAAATAAAAAATAACACTAAAAAAAGACCCCCACTCCTCAACTGAGGTGAGACACTCAACAAGCATCACCCCGCTAGGTAGCTCAGTATCGGCAAGGGGGGAGGAATCCGCCTCACTTCATCTCATCTCAGTTGGGACAAATAGAACTGTCAAAATTGCTGAGACAACTGAGGTGAGCTGAGATGAACTGAGATTGTGTGTAAAAAGAATGCACCTATTCTTATAATTTTCAACATTAGTTAACATAAGTAGTTAAAAAAGACACCCTTCTAGTGTAAGTTTGTTATAAAAATTACAGACCTACGTGTATTTAACACTTTGTTTACCAAAGCCGTTCGAAAATTTAAACAACTTTTTCACAAATCTTACATAAAAAAATATAATTTACATAAGGATTTTTTTTATCTAATTTTGTTTCTCCTCAAAAAGAGGACAAGAAATCATTATGGTAGGAACAAAAATCACTTTTATTTAAGTATACGAGTAATAACAATAATAATAGCAACATCACAATATAATTATTATACTTTAATGAATAACCTTGAATTCTTGAAGTAAAATAATACTTTTTTATTTATTAATATGTGAAGTTTGTTGTTATTAAATCATTTTGATCCTTTTTAACTTCATCCATTTTCATTAAAATATTAAGGAAACTGTGCTTTTGATTGAACTATAAGATTTTTCGGGCCGGCCCGAAAAGCTCGAATTTTCGGGCCGGGCCAAAATCAAAAGTCCGACTCGCCTCGATTTTTGAAAATGATTAGCCCGATTCGGCCCGATAAAAAATATCTTCGGCCCGGATCGATGATCGACTCGAAATCGAGGCGGGATTCGGGCCGAGCCGGGCCAAAGCTCGAGATCGAGTGCATCTCTACAAATAAGGTTTTTTAACTAACTGCATTCTGCAAGCACCATCATCGTCACGAGTACATTTTTACGTATTTTACACATAATTTTTGCACCCCTATATTCCCCACAGACATGTACGGTCTCCAAGGTTATTTTGTATAAGGGTAACCTGTTTCAACCCCTATTTTACAATTACAAAGCCCCTATTTTATAAAATGTCTACCCCATGTCTGCACGCAACTGACATCTTATAGGAATCTTTTATATGTAAATGCGTAAATATATCTTGTATTACTTTGAAAAGAAGGTACAAAACTGTCATCCTTACAGTTCATTTCTTTTATCATATTGGTACCACTGCCTATAAAAGTGTGCGACAGATTTAATATTGGACGCGTAGTTCGCTTGCTACAAAAATTGGTATTCCATATGGCTACAATGCAATATTTAACTTTATATGAACTACAATATCCCTATTCAAATTTATATATATGCTGAATAACACATATTTATAAAAAAATGAAATGGTATAATTGAGATATTTCGGAAATAAGGGGTTATTGTTATAGCGCTTCGACACTAATATGATATCTATGTATAATATTTTGACTGGCGACCGAAAGACCGCCTATACATGCATTACAAATAGCGTGTTAGGAGGTGGGGATTACTACCAATGGAAGTTAAGAAATTCAAATTCGAAAGGAGGGGCTAACATTCCTGTACTGTAGTTTCCAAACAGTTTTTATTTTAAAATAAATTTCTTGCATTAAACTTAATAATTTAAATATACCTGTAATTATAAAGTATGTAGGCTTATACAGTGTTATAATATTCATTTATTTTTATGTAAATATAACTTAAAATAGCATATATTTCAAGAACATTTAGGTCCATGATGAAAATAGTTTGATATAAAAACACATAAATGTGACGTCACGTCAATCTTTTCAAAATTCGGGAGACCATAACTCGCTTTTCATCAATAGTCTTAGTCTTCCTAATATTTTCGGTTGAAATTATAAAAAAAAAATGGTGGAATTCCCATTGTGAGAAATAAGATTCCTTGATATTTAACAACCCGTAAATGACATTTATGGCTCTTATCACGACCAATATTTGTTTGACAAACACTCTTAAACATCTCATCGGATAACACTTGAAATTTGGACACACAATATAATTTCTTTTCCATGTGAAGTGACATTTCGACTATTGAAATACTAATCTAATCTTTTAAAACGTATATAAGGTTTCAAGAAACCAACCAAATCTACCTTGAAAGCTATCTATTACTAATACATTTTCGCGTATACAATATTGAGTTTCTACTGACTCAGACTTAAGCAGATTAAGTGGATTTAGCATCGAGCTTTCTACATATATTTGAATGAGATAGATATTGATAGTATTGATTAAATTAAAGATAGATCGATGTAGATGATATATGAATTTTAATTTTGAAAGGATTACTAGCTGATTTTTGATAGCAAGACTGTAGTTCCAAAAATTATCTCAAACAAAAATAGAAAGAAGAGTGTTGCAAACCACCCGAATGTAAAATAGGCTTCACACACGTGTTACATACTATACTTTTTCTACGACCTTGCAATAAAATATATTTTTTCTTCACATTGTCATTCTTTGAACGTAAATCCTCTGTATTATCGACTTGTGTAACCATGGTTACCAACGTTAAGGGTATTTAACAGCTTTGTTTTATTCAAATACAATTCAGTTTGTAATATTTAAAATAATAAACAGTGCGTGAAATGTTACTTCACGCACTGTGTGCAAAAACTCAAACTTCACACATAAAAATTGATACGTGAAGTACTCACTTCACGCATGGCAGTAGAAAAAAGTATTTAATTAAATGCTAATTTGGCACGAGATATTGTCTACCAATTATAAATTATCAGTAAAAAACAACCAAAACAATGTCTAACTGACAATTCCTAATTGGTAGACAGTGGTTTTTAGGTAGATTCGAGAAGTGGTCGCTAGAATTGTCCGCTAAATTCCGTCTGGTACAGCTGAGATAGTTCACTAATTTTTTTTGCAGCTCTGTCGGGACAGAGCAGTAGACACTTTCCTTTATGGGGTCCCGTGGCCGCGTGCCTGAGTGTCTGGTCGCGAACTTGGGGGAACCGGCTTCGATCCCGACAGACGCCAAATATTTTCAATTCTAAATGGCACAAAAGTGACCCCTGTGGTGCACTCTCCACACCAGCTATGAGTGCCCGTGAGGTGACGCCTGGTAAGCGCCCACACGGTAAAATATATAGTCATCATTACCGATGTCTACATGTGTTGTAGATACTGGCACACCCAATAATGGGTAATATGCCGTGATGATATATTTTTATTTTATTTATCTATTTACTTTAAAATATTTAAAAAATAAAAATTACTTAACTACGTTCTAACGTAATTTTCGTAACTTTATTTCAAATGAAACATAAATAAATTTTGTTTTGCACGGCCTACCTGGTTATCTATAAAAGTAGATTGGAACACTCAAAATGGGTAATAAACCGTGATGATATGTATTTATTTATTTATTTAAATATACTACTTAAAAAGAATAATGTAAAATTTCGATTTAAATCACAAAAAATAAAAACGCAAAACTGAAAAATTGGTTAACATCATAACAACGATAATTCGCGAGATAACAAGCGGTTTTTTTTATCAAACTGATAATAAAGTTTACTTTTAGAACTGCAAAATATGTACTTCATAAATCGTTTTCATTCACAAATAACCTACTTATCATTAATAAAGACATAATGACGTATATATAAATGAATGTTGTTATAATTGAATGTGATCACATCCTGTCAACGAATATATCGATATTTTTTTGCAACTTCAAGGTCAGAAATACAATTCATAGATCTTCACAATTTCCCTACTCGTATATGACATCATTTTTACACGTATTATCCAAAAACTTACTAAGTATACTTAAAACTATAAAATAATGTATAAAACTGACCTTTTACGTAGAAATCAGTATCCTAACCAACAAAATTTTCCAATTTTCACTAAACACACAACTGACACTTGCAACAAACAAAAAAACAAAAACCAACTTAACCAACAATCACAACTGTCAACAAAATCGATGATATAATTGTTTTTAACGATATAAAAGTGTCTCAAAACTATAAAATGCAATCGTAAGGCACAAATCTTTTCCCGACAAGTCTCGCTAACGCACTGCATCAAGTGGCCGCGAACTGGATAACCAAACCCCACTACTACTAAACAACTACGCGCGCTCCCCACTCGATAGATCGTCGATTATTTGTTTATTTTCCAGTGGACAATGCGCGCTTTTTAAATTGGGAAATGATAGAGATTTTCCAAAGATTTTCTAGTGATATGAAAATGAAATTTAACTTCTGAAACTGAATCTGGTTTTTAAAAAATCTGATGTGGCCAACACAAAACCTCCCGCTATTGATTTTTATTAATTTAAATACATACTTACGTATTTACTAACGCTGCAAACTGTTCCATTGCAGAAAACTATTGCTTTTTTTACTATTTTCTTTTTACTCTTATCTTTTACTAGAAAATTAAAACCCAAACTTTACAATTATTCAATTAATGGCACATCTCTCACTAGTTTTCCTCTATTCGAACTAGATTATCTGTAACATTCTATCTTCCTTTTGCTCGCTCTAATATTCTGATGATCACTCCTATTTACCGTATGTGTTTTTTGTATGAACATAGGTACTCACATTTGGATATTTTCCTTCATAAATCTAGTTGCTTAATTTCTAATGTGTTTTTTTACTCTAATTTCTATGCTTTAAATTTATGTAGTTTTTACTTTCAACCCTATTATTGGGCTTTGCCTGTTGGGTTTTGTATTTAAATAAATAAATGTCAATATTATTAATTTGAAGTGATTAGTTTTTTGACAGTGACATTTACTGTCAGTTACATTCATTTGAAATATGAACTGTGTAACAATGGAATTATTGTGTTTATCTTAGGCTTCGCGACTAATAAAAAAAATTATTTTTAAATTTATCTGTAAAATATATAGAAAAAGTATTAATGTATTCCTGTAGAAAATTCAATAATCTTTAATTTTTATAAGACATAAAATGCGAAAAAATGGCATTTAATGGTATTTTTTGAAGAAAAACCATTATGAGCTTCTGGTAAAGTGCCATTTCCGGTTATCCCATTTACACCAAAATCTAATGGCTTCTTTTCATATTAGAATAGGGTATAAATACAAGGTTTCAGAATTTTCTGAATGATAGTATTTGAGTTAGAGTGAAGACAAAATCCATACACATACACACACACACACACACATACATACATACATACATACATACACACACACACATACACACATACAGACATCATCGTGAAAATGTTAAAATTAGATTCTAGGGACCTTAAAACGTGGTCATTTACTAAAATCTCGATATGTGATTTTTAGCACGATCCCTATACCTCCCTTACCAAGGGTAGCGGGAGGTAAAAACTAGATCTTTGGTAAAAAGTGACTACATTGGGAATAAGAAAATCTAGTAGGTTGTGGAAAACAAAGTTCACATTATCATTTTTAGCAGTTATTTATATTTCATGACATTTAAGTTGTGAAAGTTAACTTATTTAAAACTTAGTAGGAGAGAAAATATAAAACTTTGACTTTGTCTATCATGTTCTTATTGTACAGGGTGTAAATCTAAAAAACGGGACTATTCTATAACTCAGTTAATTTTTAACAACTGATTAAAAAAATTAACCCCTCTACATTCTCATAAAACATTCTTACTAACCATATATCTTCACACCACAACATTTACAAAACAATCATCCTTCGCCACACATTCCTATCCAGGCACACTTCTTTCGCCTCAGCCACATTCATAATCGTATTCATGCATGCTCTTCTTCTCTTTCCACTCGGAAACTTACGCTCCTTCAAAACACTACCAATCACATCCATCCACTTACACACTGGACGGCCACGCAATCGAACACCCTCAACTTTACCAACATATATGCGTTTTACAAGTCGTTCACTCATCATTCTCTCCACATGACCAAACCATCTCAACTGACTCACTCCAACTCTCTTAACAACATTCTTCCTAACCATACATTCTTCATACACCAAATTATTCCTCACGCGATCCCGTCTTGTATACCCACAAACACCACGTAAATACCTCATTTCCACGGCAGTCACTCTCCTTTTATGCTTTTTCGTCCATGCCCAACATTCACTTCCATACATCAAAGCAGGCACCAGCACTCCATTATATACACTTAACCGAGCCTCTCTAGATACGTTTACGTTACGAGCAAACGTACCCAGAGTACCCATTACCTTACATCCCGCACTCACCCTCCTATCAATTTCTCGGTCAATTCGTCCATCTCTCGACATCATGCTACCCAAATATACAAACTCAAGAGTATTCTTAAAAAAAAAGTCACTGAAGTTTATAGTAAATGCAATAATAGTTGTATGTTGTATTCCTATTTGAAATGTTCATCATTAGTTGCATTATTCGATAACAAATAGACATGAAATTTATCAATACCTACTTGATTTTCTCTTGCTTTGATGTTCAGCTTATAAATTTTAGGTCAAAAAATCCTAACAATACTTCTGTACAAGTACTCTACCATTTAAACCCTTCTAACTTTCTATATTCATCAATCTATGTCTTCGATCACTTCCCTTTACGCTTATACTATCTTTACAACAAATCCCGGTTCTCTTAACCTTAATCAGTAGAAGTGATCGAAAATTGATCCTATTGAATGAATTTGTTTATTTTGATGCTGCGAAATTTGAAAGCGAAAAAATTAGAATTTTTTGTTTTGTATTTTGTTGTTTCTTCATTTTTACCTCTCGCTAAGAGAGGTATTGGATTCATGCTAAAATTCGCATATCCAGATTTTATTGGATAAGCACGATTTAAGGTCCCTATAATCCGATTATAACATTTTTAAAATGATGTCTGTGTGTGTGTGTGTGTGGATGTGTGTATGTGTGTATGTGTGTATGTGTGTATGTCTGGATGTTGTAGACACGATTCCTAAAAAACTGTAAGACTTAAAAAATATTTAACTGCAGTTTCCTCAATCTGACATTCCTGGGAAGAGCTGAAAAGGTTTTGGTAACAATTGAACAACCGGAAGTAGTAGTTTCTTAGAAAAATTCTTCTAAATATAATTTTTTGGGAGATTTTTTTATTAAATATTGAAGAACATAAAATTCTCCATCTAATACACTTAAAATTTTTATTATATCTTGTATAGATTTAGAGATAAAGACACTATAATATATAGAGTATTTTAATCGAAGAGGCCAAGGCACTAAGGAAACCAGTTGACAAATTCCAATGTTTATAACATGACACATGTCATTGTCAAATATCAACAGTTTTAGTGACATTCTGATAACTTTTTCTGGGAAGTATATTTAACATTTCTTATTGTTTTATTAATTAAATATTTGAAATTATAGGTAAAATTGTGGTAAAATGCATATATCCATCAGAAATACCGCCAATCTGGTTAATGAATTGGAACAATCTGTGACATTTAGAAACTTCCTCATACAATGAAAAATATATATAATTAGAATTATATGTGTGCAGAAGACATGTTAAATACAATAAAAAACAATATTTGGGTAAAGTTCTGTAATATTTTGTTATAAAACGACGGTTCGAAAGCGAAGTGCAGTACAATACTTATATAGCCTAATATGGAAATGGCGAGAGGTCTTGTGCTGGCCCCAACAGATTTTTATAAAATAATTTAGGAGAAAGAATTTGCAAATTTTGAAACATAGAGCAAAAAAAATAATGTCAAAGGCGTATCAGAGAATGTTTTGATCGCTTATTTTCAGATGCAACAACAAAGCAGAGTGCCTCATTATTGAGGTTATCTCCAGTAATATTTATCATAGAGCAAAACAGTTTGCACATTTCGGGGTCGGTTTTTTCTAGACAAATTTAATAATCACCATATAAATCATATTTAATCCTCATACAATACAGAAGAAATCATATTATGAGTCTATTATATTCTTAGCACTTATAAATTTCTCTGGACATATGATCTAACTATCCAGATATACTGATAAATCATTGTATGTTTGTCGAAAATATGTATGTATACATATGGATGACTAATGTATATATTGAACCTAGAATGCAGAAGAAATTTTTAATCTTATTCACATATAGAGGTAGATATAGATATGTTTAATAATAGATACAAGTAATGTGACACTATTATATCAAAAAAGATCTAATAGATAAGAAATAGATACATGTAAAATTTTAAATTGAATAATTGAAAAAAATAAATAGATATCCATAGCAACTATAAAAAATGAGCGAAGAAGAAGTAAATTGTAGGATAGAAACCTGTCATATCGCCCCAAGTTGCACTATAAATACACTAGATAACCTAAGAATAAAGTTACTAAAAACTTCTAACAGATGTTAAATTTACATTAATAAACTACAAATTTAAATATGATAAACAGTTTATATTTAACGATATAACATATTACATACTTACATATTGGTAATGACGGTAAGAACAGTTATAGCCCGATTCACAAAAAGTTTAAGCTAATCCTCATTTTTGGATTAGTGAATTCTATTCTATTCCGGTATTTAAAATTTAATATTCATGATATTATCAATAAAGGTACATACTAGGAATAGATTAGACTATATTTTAAGATATAAACTGTCAAAATTAGAGTAGAATTCGCTTATCCAAAAATGAGGATTGATTAGCTTAAACTTTTTTGTGAATCAGGCTGTTAAAATTAAAGTGATAAGAAAAGTTCATATTGTTTTTCAGCGATTCCTCGACATATATCCTTCAGCCATATTGAACTTCCTGTGATGATCCGATTGAACAACTTCAAGGGCCGTGCATGGCAATACTTCATTTTCTGATATAATCCTTCACTTAAAGTATTTATAATTATTGTAACGTCAAATTATAATTATTTTATTTAAATACGTACGTTTGAAGTAAAAATATAATGTATCATTCCGAGTAAAAGTGACATTTTGTGCCTCGCATGCAATTGTCCGACTCGCTAGCGCTCGTCGTGCAAACTTACTTACTCGCCACACAAAGCATCACTTTTACTCCTAATAACACAATAATAATAATAATAATAATAATAATAATAATAATAATAATAATAATAATAATAATACTTTATTTAGCCCAGAAGATTACATAGTAATATAAGGTAAGTCACAATAGAAATAGATCATAGATAAAAAATCTGTTGTGGCCAGCACAAGACCTCTCGCCATTTCCATATTAGGCTATATAAGTATTGTATTGCACTTCACTTTCAAACCGTCGTTTTATAACAAAATCTTACAGAACATTACCCAAATATTGTTTCTTACTATATTTAGCATGTCTTCTGTACACATATAATTCAAATTATATCTATTTTTCATTGTATGAGGAAGTTTCTAAATGTCAAATATTGTTCCAATTCATTAACCAGATTGGCGGTATTTCTGATAGATATATGCATTTCACCACAATTTTACCTATAATTTCAAATATTTAATTAATAAAACAATAAGAAAAGTTAAATATACTTCCCAGAAAAAGCTATCTGAATGTCACTAAAACTTTTGATATTTGACAATGACATGTGTCATGTTATAAACATTGGAATTTGTCAACTGGTTTCCTTAGTGCCTTAGCCTCTGCGATTAGTATACTCTATAAATTATAGAGTCTTTATCTCTAAATCTATACAAGATATAATAAAATTTTTAAGTGTATTAGATGGAGAATTTTATGTTCTTCAATATTTAATAAAAAAAACTCCCAAAAAATTATATTTAGAAGATTTTTTCTAAGAAACTACTACTTCCGGTTGTTCAATTGTTACCAAAACCTTTTCAGCTCTTCCCAGGAATGCCAGATTGAGGAAACTGCAGTTAAATATTTTTTAAGTCTTATAGTTTTTGAGGAATCGTGACTACAACATCCAGACATACATACATACATACACACACACACACACACACACACACACACACACATACATCCCCACACACACACACGCAGACATCATTTTAAAAATGTTATAATCGGATTGTAGGGACCTTAAATCGTGCTTATTCAATAAAATCTGGATATGCGAATTTTAGCATGAATCCAATACCTCTCTTAGCGAGAGGTAAAAATTACAAATGATTAAATACTTAAATATTCATTTACAGAGTAAAAACTGTGTTCAATAAGAAAATTCTTTAATTTGTTCTTAAAAGAATGCAAGGTTTGAGATTTCTTTATGTCGTTGGGTAAACTATTGAATAAAATACAACAGTTATAATAAGGATTATTTTCAAAAAGCTTAGTTTTATGTTTCCTTAGTACGAGGTTTTGTCTATTTCTGGTACAGTAATTACGTATTTGTTCATGTCTTTGAAAATTATATATATATATATATATATATATATATATATATATATATATCATCACGGCATATTACCCATTTCATTTATATATATGTATATATATAAATACTAGGCACTGTAAGAATCTTATTGTGTTTGAAATATAGTATTGTTGTCCCTTGTCTGTGTGTCAAATATGTTTATAACAAATAATATAATAAATTACAGTTAAACTCTAATGCAAGCACTGTTATAACTAGAGCTCGGGAAAAATGCTCTAAATATCTAAAAATATGCATGCAAATATGCATTAAAAAATAACTATGACAGACAGCAGACAGTAGGAAGAAACTAATGATAATAAAAAACAAAAATATCACGTTTTTATTGTAGGTCGTCAGTTGCCCTATAAAAAACTCATAAAAAATCCACGCCCTTCAACTATAAAAAACCACAACGTCCCAATTATTAACTAGGTCACAAGGGCCAGGTCACATTCACCTTTCTGTACTCCACCATCACTCAGCATCAAAATTAAAATACCCTTAATCATTACTCTATTCTCATTTCCCTACTAACAAACCAGTACGCAAATAGTGAGAAATTTCAACTAGTTTGAGTGCCCGTGAGGTGATGCCTGGTAAGCGCCCGCACGGTACAAATATGTCATCTTCATTACCGATATCTGCGATAAAACAGATGGGTAATAGGAATAACGAATTCCTATAATTTTAGTACCCGAGTACCCGAAACAATTATCCGGATAGTACCCTTTACCCGTTATTTACCCGATACTCTGTAATTACCCGTTATCCTTTAAGTACGTATACATAATTCGTTAATTTGTTAATTACCAGTTACCCTTATATTAGCAGTTTACTTTTTAATAAAATTCATAATTATTTTTTACATATATTTATTAAATAAAAAGTAACACAAATAAATAATATATTGTATCTCTATAAAAACCTTAACATAAATTATATTAATTACCTATGGTATGGTAATAAAAAGCATTTCATTTAGATATAATCTTTCCGGCAGCTGAAAAATGTTCGGGTATTTAAAGGGTATCGGGTATATTTCGGGTAATCGGGTAAGAAATTTTATACCCGGGTACATTATTATCGGGTAGGTTCCGAGTACCCGGGTACCCATCGTCATTCCTAATGGGTAATATGCCGTGATGATTTATTTATTTATTTATTTATAAAATTCTCTATCCGATACATTGAACATTTTTATTATATCTTCTACAGGTTTAGAGAATTATAAATATATTTAATAATAATTCGATGTAATGAATAAAAATTTTTGTTATTACAAATATTGAACATAAAATTTTCCATCTAATACACTTAAATTGTTTATTACATCTTCTATAGGTATAGAAATAAAGAAAATATATAGAATAATCTTTTGAAATAAATCGCATTCCAGACTACACCAAGGAAAATTGAAATGTTTGTAATTGACAGCTAATGTTAATGTCAATAATCAACATATTTAAAATTGTAGATAGTAACAGTAAATATATTCTTAAGAAATACCTGTCATTGTATTGGAACCATCTAGCACATTTTAAAAGAGTAGGACAAAATTCCTTATAGAATGAAAGAATAGATCTAATTGGAATTATGTGTGTACAAGAAATGTTAAATTCGAGAGGTATTGTGCTGGCCACAACAGATTTTTTAAGGTTTAATTCTATGCATATTTGAAGTTTGAATTTTGTAGGTATTTCTAAACATTTGAGTAAAATAAAATAAATAAATATATCATCACGGCATATTACCCATTTCTGGGTGTGCCAGTATCTACAACACATGTAGACATCGGTAATGATGACGATATATTTTACCGTGTGGGCGCTTACCAGGCGTCACCTCACGGGCACTCATAGCTGGTATGGAGAGTGCACCACAGGGGTCACTTTTGTGCCATTTAAAATTGGAAATATTTGGCGTCTGTCGGGATCGAACCCGGTTCCCCGGGTTCGCGACCAGAGACTCAGGCACGCGACCACGGGACCCCATAAAAACATTAAACATTTGAGTTTATTTTATAATTTGTTAAAATGTAAAGAGGCCGAAGACATATTATTTCTAATAAATTGGACTCATATTTATGACCATATGTGCCACAGTAAAATAAACTAAGTCAAATCACTGTTTCTATCTCCCCATAATTATTTTATTTTCTTTTTAACCTTCTCTGACACATTAACCCCAGACGGAACAATTGAAATACCGCGTTGACCTTTGCAACAGCAACAGTGACGTCATGTTGACGTCACACTAGCGGAAATGTTACCTGCGCGGGGTTAGCAACGTAAGGGGTGTACAGGGAGCGACTTACAAGGCAAGGGTTTCTTATTGATTCAGAAAGGGTTGGACAGAAGATGGGTATTTTTAGAAAGATTATTAAATTTCTCTCATATTTTTCCAGAAGGAATACTTATTTCGGGAAGGACATTTCACGAAATATATTTTTAGAATATGTTTGTTATGAAGTATATTTTTGTCCAAATAAATTTTATTATTTTAATTATGGAGATATGTATATAGTGTTATGGAGTCTTAGGCTGTGTCCGATGTCGCGTTTTGACATTTCAATTTTAGGATTTAGGTCTTCTCTCACATAAATAGAACTCCGAATGGCACACTAATACCATCCATTGGTTTGTATGGCAACGCTTTAGAATAACAAAAATAAATTATACAATTCCAATCAATTTGATACTTGAGAGTTAATGTTAATAACTAATAAGTATTATATTTCATAAAATAGAAGCTAAGAAGCTATTCTTTGACAGTAAATTTGACGTTTTACACAAATTATAACAACGGATATAATTTGTTTAATTAGTGCGCGTCAACTTCGTGGCATAGTGTGCTCCTGCAAAACTAGATATGCATTCGGACCGGGCCGGACCGGGCTTTGAGGTTTGGATCGACTCGGGCCGAAAATAAAAATTGCCGGGCCAAAGCTCAAAATTAAGTGCATCCGCCATTCCTAATTTTGATTTTTATATTAAGCGAAATGCTTAACTTTTTTGTGTCAAACTTAAAAAAATAAATGCATCTTTAAAATGTTCAATATTGGTTAACACACAACAAACTTTCAATTGCTTGTAGTTTTCGAACGAATTAATATTTAAACTTTTTTTTTCATTAATACTCATACAAGAATAACGCGATAACAATTTTCTTTTAAGACTTTAATATCTAAAAATTCTCTCAGTCGTTCAAATGCTCTAAATATGCGTACACTTTCGTAAAATTGTATTTACTATCAAATAATATTACTAGCAAGTTTATATCTCTATCCATTTTTGAATTAATGTCCCAAAAGTCAATATACCCCATATTCAGATAAAAACTTCAAAATTTTCAAAAATCTAATTTTCATGTATCTAGATAGTTCTCACTGCACTGATTCCAAATTTTGAAACTGAAGGTCGATATCTCTTTTCGTTTTCGAGATATTTAGATTCAAAATTTTGCCCAAAACTGCCCATTTTTGGGTCTTAACCCAAAAATGGGTCGAAATATGAATTTGGCGACAACACCATTCGATTCTACGGGCAAAATTACATAAGTACACCTATTTTCAGAATTTTTGAACACCGCATACAATCTCTAAAGCAAAATAACTGAAAATGGCCAAAAATCGCAAAAAATCTAAGGTGTACCCCTTACGATTTTTTCAGATTTTGACAATTTTCAGGGATTTTTAAGCTTTTATTCATAAAAAATGAACCGGTTTGACAAAAATCATGAAAATTGCTGTACTTATGTATTTTTGTCCGTAGAATCGAATGGTGATGTCGACAAATTCATATCTCGACCCATTTTTGGGTTAATACCCAAAAATGGGTAGTTTTGAGCAAAATTTTGAATCTAAATATCTCGAGAACGAAAAGAGATATCGACCTGTGGTTTCAAAATTTAGAATCAGCACATAGAGATGTATCTAGAAACATAAAAATTAGATTTTTGAAAATTTTAAAGTTTTTATCTGAATATGGGGTATATTGACTTTTGGAGCAATAATTCAAAACTAGGTAGAGATCTAGCCCAGAAATGGGTAATTTTGGAAAATACTTGAGGTTGAATATGTCCAAAACTAAAAGAGATATCGACCTGCATTTTTTTGGGAATCATTGTATTGAGAAGTACGAGATACTGAAAATTGGATTTTTGAATATTTTCAAATTTTTAACCAAATGCAGGTATTTATGACTTTTTCAGATAGAAATGCGCATGAGCGATAGTCAATTTTTCTGATTATATCTAGAAATGAGTAACAAGCCATGATATATCTGTGAACAGATCTTCTAAGTCTAAAAATGTGAACCAAAGGCGTGAAAGCAATAAATTTATTCATTTATTTGTCATTCTAGGTATCAATTTACAAATTGTCGTTCTGTGAAATTGATTGTTTCCGTCATTTTTTGTTTGGGAGAAAGTAAAATATCACTCTTCCAAATAAATTATGTTTTATTGTTACTATAAATATATTTAAATGTGTGAAACTCTCCTAGTTTTCACAATAGACAAATGAAAATCGCACAAGTTGTTACTTAGGGCTGGTTTATGATGAATTTAATTTCCAAATTTACAATTTATAATTTAGATTTTAAAATATAAACTCACTTAGAACGCATAAAATGGTTTATGAACGAATTACAAATTTAAAAATCTGTTGTGGCCAGCACAAGACCTCTTGCCATTTCCATATTAGGCTATGTAAGTATTGTATTGCACTTCACTTTCGAACCGTCGTTTTATAACAAAAAATTACAGAACTTTACTCAAATATTGTATTTAACATGTCTTCTGCACACATACAATTCTAATTATATCTATTCTTCATTGTATGAGGAAGTTTCTAAATGTCATAGATTCTTCCAATTCGTTAACCAGATTGGCGGTATTTCTGATGGATATATGCATTTTACCACAATTTTACCTATAATTTCAAATATTTAATTAATAAAACAATAAGAAAAATTAAATATACTTCCCAGATAAAGCTATCAGAATGTCACTAAAACTGTTAATATTTGACAATGACATGTGAATTTGTTAACTGGTTTCCTTAGTGCCTTAGCCTCTGCGATTAGTTTACTCTATATATTACAGTGTCTATCTCTAAATCTATACAAGACATAATAAAAATTTTAAGTGTATTAGATGGAGAATTTTATGTTCTTCAATATTTAATAAAAAAAACTCCCAAAAAATTATATTTAGAAGAATTTTTTCAAGAAACTACTACATCCACACATCCACACACACACACACACACACACACACACACACACACACACACACACACAGAGAGAGAGAGCGAGACATCATTTTAAAAATGTTATAATCGGATTCTAGGGACCTGAAATCGTGCTTATTCAATAAAATCTGGGTATGCGAATTTTAGCATGAATCCAATACCTCTCTTAGCGAGAGGTAAAAATTTGAAATTTAGATTTCGAATTCGACCAATCTCAAGAGAGAACTATTAAATAGGGCGGTAAACTATTACTTTGCTTCATCCGTCAGCTGTCTTTTCTGTATGTGAGTTGTTGACATTTTGAAGATGGATTCGCCAAAACAAATTGATATTTTGTTTTTTATTAATAATCAGTTGAAATGGTAAAGACAAAGACTTTTTGTATTATGCTGTACTTTTATATTCTATTAATTTATTCCTAATGATCTATAACTTATTTATAGCTACTTTTCTTCTCATTTGAGGCTGACGAATTAGTCAAGATTAATGATTACTCGGTCGGTGTTATATTTTTACAAATTCAAGGCCATTTGAATACGCAATAATGACGCGTACATATGCAAGCTTGAGTTACACTAATTGCACAAAAATTTGACTGACACATTTTTGAAGTAATAGTGTCTTAATGCCAGTTTTTTCTCCACTGAAAATAGGTTAATACAGACAGTTATTATTTATACATTTGTTCTAACACTACACGTATAGCTATTATGTACTGTATACATTATTATTTTATAGTGTCGTATATAAATAAATATTAATATTAAAAATTCTAGGCTAAGTGCTTTAAAAGAACCGTTCTTGTTCGAAATCGAAACTGACTATTGTCATTATTCATATTGCTACAGTCATTGTCAAAGTTGAATTTGAATTGACAACACTCTACAGTGTCCCACACTCTATCTTCAGTGTGGCACAGATAGCCAATGTTATTCTTATGGAGGTTTTCTATACCATGTTGCCAATTTTTCAATGTAATGTGATATTGAAACATTCATAAATTTTCATTGCTATACCAAAATTAGTTAACACTGTACAATTGAAGTTTTATGAGGGTCTGTTATTTACCCAAGGGCTTATTGTATACACCCATTATTTGTCTAAATAGTTTTATATACAGGGCTATTTGTACCTGTAATAAGTAATATTTCAATACAATATTTTAAAACCGCCTAGCATACTAATCTTGAAAAATGCATTAGAAATTAGAATTTTAAAATATTATAAATTCAAATTGGAGATTACAAAGAAAGAATAAAGACTTATGAACTATGTAAAATATATGCAGTATTTCTATCAAGCTTAAATATTAGTAAATTATCAAATAAGAAGATATAAATTAAATAAAAAATATGTATTATTAAACTGACCAGTGTGTTTTTTAATTTCATTTTTTTCTTCGCACCTATGCTATTTTACATCTATATATTGTACTCGTATATGTATTAATTTTATATCTTGTCGTAGAATGGAAATATGTAACATACGGAATTTATTGTAAATGATTGTAAAATGTCCAATTAAGTACAAAAATGTTTTATATTATTTACTTTAAATTGACTAGAGTTTATATGTTAATTCATTTCATTTACCTACGCTTGTTATAATTTTATATCCTACTTACATTTTGTATTTGTATTATTTTATATTTTTTGTAAATTATTGAACTGACCAGTTCATTATTTAATTTAATTTTTTTTCTTTTCACCCACCTGTTTAGATACACTGAAAGTAGACCAGTCATATATACATTCAATGAAGTACCCAGAATATTTCATCTCGTTTTGGGCATCTAGTTTGCTCTTTCTATCTTGCAGATTTACAGCAGGTAAATATGGCAACATGGTACTCCATAAGACTCTATACTGAACATAGAGTGTGGGACACTGTATAGTCCAGATACCTCGCTAATCTGGAGATTGATGGAACGATATGTGTCCGGATTATCGAAGTTATACTGCATATCTATGTTTTGAGCAACCATCAGATTTTAATCATATTTCTATGGTCTATAGAGACAAAACTTTTACGGATGATTATTAGATTAGATAAATGTAAATTACTACATTTAGGGGTCTATTCAGAACTCATTATTTGTGTTGTCGTTATGGTCTTTATGGTTGTTATGTACTGTAAAGATTGTTAAAATCAAATTTGGTATTCTCATTACTGAATGTGGTTACCGTCAACAATTGTTACGTGTTTTGACAGTCTTTATCATAACGACTGCTAAAACTATGTATTTATGGTTGTTATCACGTTGTTATTTCTAATATTTGACATGTGACAGATTATTACATCAATCATATATTATTAATAATGCCCTTTCTGCTAAATATTAGCAGGATGCAGTTGATTATTCGCATAGATCATGCTTCGACTTAAATAATGATAATAAGAACGATAAAAACCGTCGTGGACGAAAGTTACTTTTGACGTAAATACATACATATTTCTTTGAAAATGTTATATTCTGTGGTAGGTATTCGTGAAAACCTTGTTATTTATTCTGGTGCTAATGTGTGCTTTTTCTTCAATCAAAATTTTAAAAAAATCTTTCCATAACTTTTCAGTCACGTTGGGGGATCAGTGGTAGGAATTAACATACCCGTTCTAAATAATTTAGAAGTTTTCAAATATGAGACAAATGTCATATTCTTCTTTAGTTGTTTTGGCAGAATGTTTGCATTTTAAATATAATTGGCAACACATTATTAAAAGAATAAAGCGTTGACATATAAGGTTAGGTTAAGTTCATATATGTATACAAGTATTATTTTGTAATTGACAAATTCATAAAGATTGTTACAAATGTCTTTATGATAACAATCTTTATATCCGTAACAACCTTTATGACTGTGTTTCTCTGAATAGACCACTTAGTCTAAAATGAAAATGTTTAGATATGATACTATTTAACTGCCACAAACATTTATTTGAATTCATGATGATTTATTAGTATAATTTTATGCTGTACAGATGTTTCAGCGAATCATCAAATCATTTACTCTCTTCACTTTCGAAATATATAAAATTCTCCTCAATTTGCACCTCATTTATAAATGCATAAAAGTATCTTTTCATTTCTCTGTAAAACTGTGTAGAAATGAGCGCTGAATGATGACTCATCTGTCACTCCGCTCCACTCTTTATTTTTGTTTGAGTAACTTTCACTTTAGTGGCCGAAGCCGAATGCTTTGCTGCAGAATTTCAATACATTTTATCCCGTCGACTCATCTTATATCTTCATACAATCGATTAGGCTTAGGCGTCATTCATCTTTCAACAAACAATTGCCAAGACAAGACACCCACTTAGATTCTAACAATCTAAGTTCTTCATCATACAGAATATGACAGATATAAGAGTTCATTTGAATTAGAATCACACTAAATATTTAAAATATAGGTGTTGATATTGCTTTTTATCTCTCGCTAAGAGAGGAATTGGAATCATCCTAAAAATCGCATATCCAGATTTTAGTGGATAAGCACGTTTTAAAGTCCCTAGTAACCGATTTTAACATTTTTACAATGATGTGTGTGTGTATGTATGTGTGTGTGTATGTGTGTGTGTGTATGTATGTGTGTATGTGTGTGTGTGTGTGTGTGTGTGTGTGTGTATGTATGTTGTAACCACGGTTTCTCAAATACTATATAAGACTTAAAAAATATTTAACTGCAGTTTCCTCAATCTGACATTCCTGTGAAGAGCTGATTACATTTTGGTAACAATTGGACAACCGGAAGTAATAATTTCTTTAAAAAAATCTTCTAAATGTTGTTTTTTTTACTAAAATCTCGATATGTGGTTTTTAGCAAGATCCCTATACCACCCTTACCAAAGGTGGCGGGAGGTAAAAATCAAATTTCAGCCTGCAGCTCAAAAACAAAAGACGATCGTAAATTCCTGTGGTGCCTTTTCAAGTTGTCTCAAAAAGTTGGCACATAAAGACCTACATCAATTTTCGTGATTAATAATAAAGTATCAAAAAAAAAAATAATAATATACCAAGGTCAAATATACTAAAATTACTGTTTTTACCAATATTGCATACATGTCAAAATTAATATACAGGGTTAGTTAAAAGTATGGAGACGGCGATTTATTGTCGTTAATATTCATTTTAAGAAATTATGTTCAATACAAAAGTTTTTTAAGAAATTTTGTTCTACATATGAGAATACTTGAATTTTAGTTTTCTTCAATTGTTTTCGAGTTACGCGTAATTTTTTTAAATGGGAACATATTAATTTTACTCTGCCATTCGACAGAGTGTTTTTTTCTCTTTACAACAGTATGTTTGTTTTTTTGTTTTTCAATTTATTTTAATAACATTTTTACAATTAAAAACACCGGTTCAAGTATTTACGAATAGTAGGTACATCTCAGATAGACAAAAGAGAAGCGATAAACAAACTCGAACGGTGTAATTTACTTAGTTACTAATTTGTTTTTAATGATAAGATTATGACCGACAACTTTATTGGAAATAATTTTGTCTTATCTTAGATGAACCTACTATTCGTAAATACTTGAACAGGTGTTTTTCGTTGTATTGTTATTAAAATAAATTGAAAAACAAAAAACAAACATACTGTTGTAAAGAGAAAAAACACTCTATCGAATGGTAAAGTAAAATTAATAGGTTCCCATTTAAAAAAATTATGCGGACAAGCGTAACTCAAAAACAATTGAAGAAAAAAAAATTCAAGTATTCTCAAATGTAGATCAAAATTTCTTAAAAAACTTTTGTATTGAACATAATTTCCTAAAATGAATATTAACGACAATGAATCACCGTCTCCATACTTTTAACTAACCCTGTATGTCCCATGCATACGTATCATTCTTTTCTGTTCATATCCAAACTTACTGAATTCGACAAAAAAAATAATGAATTGTAACCGTATTTTGAGATGCATACACCAGGTCCTTCCTTTCAATGCAAGACTTCAATTTGCATTTTAAATTTGACAGAGCACTACGTTGAATTGTATAGAAAGTCTGTTTCAATTTCAAAAGAGGATTATATGTACAGGACAGAGATGTACTGGAGATATTTATCTTCATATTCGTTTAATTGCAAAAATATTTTGCAATTCATTTTGCACATTATGTTATGTAAGCAGGATTAGAAAATGTAGGATTGTTTAATATTTAAAATTGAATAGATGTATGTAATGATAATTGTTTCATAACAATAATAATAATTCATAAGTTGTTGTTGTATCAGACACATAATAAATATGAGCCACAGTCACATCACTAAACTAAACTAATACAATTTGTAAAAATAATTAAATAAAACATCTAATATTTATGTATGATGGAAAATATATTATTTTTACAAGACTTATTTTCATTAGCATTAAAAAACAACAAAACGACCTACGTAAATTCAAGTTTTTAGCGACAGGATGTTTACTCAGGTTTTCTGATAAAACATTTGATACATAAAAAACTGATAACATTCTCAAAACTGTACCTACGTAATTAGCAGATAAACAATTGCAAAGAATTACAATATTTCTTACATTATTAGCAACTGGTCTACAATTTAATTAGAACATATTATTTACGCGTTTAATGTGTTCTATATTTAGTTTATGATCGAATTTATTACTGATAAGTTTCATTCATAACTGTAACACGTGTTGTTTGAAAATATTATAATATATACACATATTAACTTTATTTATTTCCTATTAATTCGACTTTATAAATATGGAATCTGTTTTTAAATAAGTGACTACTTGTTTGAATTTATGATGTCACGCCAGATAGAAGATGTTTGTATAAAAATTAATGATATGTTGAGTGACATATGCTGCCATATCAAATCTTGCACTATAATGTACGTAGTTTTTTATTAATTATTTTATTGAATTGTTTATTATCCATTTGACCATGAAAGTTATATAAAATGTACTTATATTCTATTTGAGGGTATAAATAAATATAAAAATAATAATAGGAATCAAGTGTTATTTCAATAAGTTGTTCATGACAGTGCCTCGATTTTTGATGACGAGAACTATAACAGAAATAAGCACATTAAATCGAAAGCAACAATATTTCATAGTAACTTTTTTTTGTAAACCATTGTGACATTGTGTAAAAATCTTCAAACTTTTATAAAAAAATCATTACATGCCTAATAATACTAAAAAAAAATTGAGAATTCAAAAAACTGTCATTGTCACTTATTCTTAATTTTTATCTCTCGCTAAGAGAGGTATAGGATTCATGCTAAAATTCGCATATCCAGATTTTATAGAATAAGCACGATTTAAGGTTCGTAGAATCCGATTATAACATTTTCAAAATGACGTGTGTGTGTGTGTGTGTGTGTGTATGTGTGTGTGTGTGTGTATGTGTGTGTGTGTGTGAGAGAGAGAGGATGTGTATATGTGTGTATGTATGTGTGTCTGGATGTTGGAGAGACGATTCCTCAAAAACTATAAGACTTAAAAAATATTTAACTGCAGTTTCCTCAATCTGATATTCCTGGGAAGAGCTGAAAAGGTTTTGGTAACAATTGGACAACAGGAAGTAGTAGTTTCTTGGAAAATTTTTTGTAAATATAATTTTTTGGAAATTTTTGTTATTACAAATATTGAAGAACCTTCTCCATCTAATACACTTAAATTTTTTATTATATCTTGTATAGATTTATAGATAAAGACACTATAATATATAGAATATTCTAATCGCAGAGGCTAAGGCACTAGGGAAACAACTTAACAAATTAAAATGTTTATAACATAGTTTGTAAATGACATATGTCAGTGTCAAAAATCAACAGTTTTAGTGACATTCTGATAGTTTTTTCTGGGAAGTACATTTAATTTTTCTTATTATTTTATTAATGAAATATTTGAAATTATAGGCCAATCTGGGTAATGATTTGGAACAATTTCTGACATTTAGAAACTTCCTCATACAATGAAAAATATATAGAATTATAATTATGTAACTTAACAAATTCAAATGTTTATAACATAGTTTGTAAATGACATATGTCAGTGTCAAAAATCAACAGTTTTAGTGACATTCTGATAGTTTTTTCTGGGAAGTACATTTAATTTTTTTCTTATTATTTTATTAATGAAATATTTGAAATTATAGGCCAATCTGGTTAATGAATTGGAAGAATTTCTGACATTTAGAAACTTCCTCATACAATGAAAAATATATAGAATTATATGTGTGCAGAAGACATGTTAAATATAATAAAAAACAATATTTGGGTAAAGTTCTGTAATTTTTTGTTATAAATCGACGGTTCGATAGCGAAGTGCAATACAATACTTATATAGCCTTATATGCAAATGGCGAGAGGTCTTGTGCTGGCCACAACAGATTTTTCTGTTTCACCAGTATATTTTTCGAAAATGGAAGTATTTTTTTTTTCAAAAAATAATTTGTGATTTCGAGAAAAGTTAGTGTTGCCAAGATCTATCAATGGTTAAATTTAATGTACTTAGTTCTGTTACCCCCAGTACATATTTTTATAAATGTTGAAACATATCAATTTATGTAAACCCAAATATTATTATCGATCTTCACCATCTTCACTTGTAGGGTTAGATTTATATTTATATTATTGTTATTCATCTCAATTTTCATTCGTTACTAATGATTGATTCATATAATTACATGTTATATATTATTAAAATTATTTTATAAATTACAATTAATTTAATTTATTGATTCAAATGCAGAATTTTATGCCAACAACTTTCATTTGGAAATTTTTTTCTAATATTTTTTAAATTAAATTTAATTTAATAATTAAGGAAGCAGGAAATGTTAAAGTCTTATTTTGGGCTGTGTCGGGTCACCATCCTATATTATGTATACTCTCAATTTTTTGAAAATAAAATGAGCTTACCAACAACAGAACATTTAAAACATTATTGCGGTTTAACGAATAGAAATGCAGATTTTCTTCCGCCCTCAAGTTAAGATTGCTGCCTTCAGTGGGTAACAACCAACAAACCGTAATAATATATGCATATTTTTTCATGTTTAAAATATAATTCGTGATCTCCTCGAAAGTAGATTAACGTTCCCGTCTCGTATTTTACGAGTTGTAGGTTCATTACCGGTTACCTACTTCCACGGAACGAATTGCGGTATTATTTGTTTAGTAGGACACTGACAAAGTGATATATTAGTATAGTACCTTCATGTGTGGGTGTTCAGTGCTTTCCAAACAATTACGCCCATTGTTTATTGTCATATGGTCCATGGAAAAAAGTTTTAGATACACTGCCTTACTTTATATTCCACATCTACCCTGTAGAAAGTTTATATCATATTAAATACTGATTTACTTGTGATTTTATTGAGTATAAAACACTGCAAAATTTATTGAGAATTTTAATGAAGTGTATTTTGTTCTCAATCTTTGGATCATGTAGAGAACATGATATTGTTTTGTTATTGTGAATTAATAACGAAGAATACAATTTGACTCATGCTGGGATACTGGGTTCGATAAAGACAAAAGAACGATTTTTTTTTTTGGACGGATATTTAAGGAATAATTGTTGGATGATTTATAAATGGTTGAAAACAATAACCATCGTTAAAACATTTTGTAAGAGACAATTGAAAGAGCTGTGAGAAGGTAAGGACAGAACAATAACAAAAATAAACTGTTGTGGCCAGCACAAAACCTTCCGTCAATTGAATGTATTTTGTGTACATCCCATACCAAAAGTTCCTTGAAAAAGATTCTGTATATCCTATAAAATTGTAACACGAACACACTATTTTTTACAAATTCTATACCGAAAGTTCCTTTCCCTATTTTATTAGGGGTCGCTGTTTCTTACTCTTCTCTTTTAATCATTCCTGTCCAACAAATCTTCTTCACACAATTCTTCCTCTCTCAAATCTTCTGCTATACAGTACTTCCATCTTCTTCTTTTTGGAAGGACACTCTATCACATTCACAAATAACTTTCTGACCCTATACTTTCAACTTTGGTTTTGCATTTGACACTGACATGTCAATTAAATATTTCTGAATATATCTGTTGTTTCCATAATTTTAACAAAGCTGACTAATTTTTGAAAGTTAATCTCTTTTAATGTCTGTATAACTCTATATCTATTGAATATGAACGAAACTGTATAATCAAACCGTATAGAGAATAAGATATTCTTTCATATTGATAATCACAAATTGTCGAAAAATAATATTTAACTGCGTTTTTTCAAGAAAAACTGTTAAAAACTTCAAATAAGGGTACTTCCGGTGGATCAATTATAAGCAAAATCTAATCAGCTCTTCATATGGATGTAAAGAAGAGGAATACGAAAGAATTATAATTTTTAGAATTGTAGTATTGGAGTTATCATCGGAGAAAAATTTGTCACACACGGACACATACACATACACATACACATACACATACACATACAGACATCATCTTAAAAATTCTAGGGACCCTAAAACGTGCTTATTCATTAATTAATTAAGAGGAAGAATTGCGTGAAGAAGATGCGTTGGACAGGAATGTAATAATTTTTAGAATTGTAGTATTGGAGTTATCGTCGGAGAAAAATTTGTCACACACGGACACACACACACACACACACACACACACACACACACACACACACACATATACATACATACATACATACATACATACATACATACATACATACATACATACATACATACATACATACATACATACATACATACAGACATCATCTTAAAAATAGTAAATTCATATTCTAGGGGCCCTAAAACGTGCTTATTTATTAAAAACTCACCAACGAATTTTTTGACCAAAGACAATACCTGCCTTTTACAGAAGGTAAAAATAACTTTATTGTAAACTCTTCTAAATTATAGTTGCAATATCAATATTTCAACTTTGTTACCTTTGTATGACAAAATTCTGTTTAGAATTTATCATTTTTCTCACTTCTCTCTCTGTTTTGTCCGGATGTCAGCTGCTTACACATATACAGCCCAATTCAAAAAAAAATTTAAGCTAATCCTCATTTTTGGATTAGTGAATTCTATTCTATTCCATGGCATTTAAAATTTAATTTTCATGATACTATCAATATCTATACTAGAAATAGATTAGACTATATTTTAAGATATAAACTGTCAAAATTAAAGTAGAATTCGCTAATCCAAAAATGAGGATTAGCTAACTTTTTTTTCTACTCCCATGCGTGAAGTGAGTACTTCACGTATTAATTTTTATGTGTGAAATTTGATTTTTTGCACACAGTGCGTGAAGTAACATTTCACGCACCGTTCATTATTTTAAATATTACAAACTGAATTGTATTTTAATAAAACAAACCTGTTAAACACCCGTAACGTTGGTAACCATGGTTACACAAGTCTATAATACAGAGACTTTACGTTAAAAGAATGACAATGTGAAATATATTTATTGTAAGGTCGTAAAAAAAGTATAGTATGTAACACGTGTGTGAACCCTATTTTACATTCGGGTGCTTTGCAACACTCGCCTTCGACTCGTGTCGCAATCTCCACCCTCATGTAAAAATTTCAACTTCACACACTTGCCACATAATATACTATTGTGAATCGGGCTGTTAGTGTATTAATAATTAAGTCTGTAAGTTATTGCCAGCCAACGTGTAGGGTTGAGATTTAGGTATGGAAGCAGTTTGATAACCTTTCACTCCACATCCCTCAGATATATTTTTCTTAAAATTATAACAGTTTATCTAGTTCAGAGATTCATACTGGAAAGACATAGAGTCTGTGTTGGTCTCACATGTCCAAGTGACATGTAGAATTTTAGTCTTGGCTCGCGTTCTGCGCAAGGCGAGTATTTTGGCCTAGGGATGCAGCGGCATCTTTAGGATTTAACTATGATTAGTTTCGTTTAGTGTGAGAGAGAGAGACGTGTCGTAAAGACCCTAATTCGTGCTTATTCACTAAAAACTCACAATCGAATTTTTGGACCGAAAACATTACCTCCCTTACCTACGGTATCACGGGAGGTAAAATGTGAAATGATCCTATGACGAAATATTGACATTGGCTATTCTTGTGTTTATCTACAAATATTTATGTTCACTATAAGCAATCTTTGTTCTGTCTTTATATGGTGTAGAAATAATGATTTTCCTTATATTCTTCCCCCATCGAAATCAGAGAAATAACTATGATTACTTTGCAAATATTCCAGGAAACATTGCTATAATCTGTACAATTGTGTAAGATTTAATGCACGATGAGCCTTATAAAACGCTTGATAATTCTCCGGAAGAACATAACAGCAAATTATCTTTCGAATTTATTGATAAAAATGTGATTTACAATCAGCAAACCGCGAATCATTTGACGCCAACGTAGTCACATTATCTCTTGAAACTTTTGCGAAGGATGATTCCAAATGAGACGAATGCTCGTACTTTATTATTTATTAATATTGTTTCTCAAAGTTTATAGACTCTAAATACTTTGATAGAGGTTGTAAGTTATGTTTATTGATATAATTTTATGTAGGGGTGCGCCAGTATATTTAACATCTATAAATTATTGACAGAGAATATGGGACTTGCAAATATATTACCTACTTACCTTAATGGAGTTCTCAATTTTTGCAAGAAGTGATGTTTTTTTTTATTTTTTTCGACTACTTTTGGTAACCAATACTTTTAATTGTAAAAGTAAATATTTTTGCCCTCCTGAAGTGTAATGGGAACTTTACAATTGTATACACAGCAAGTGTAACCTACATTTTACGCTTACTGTGTTGTAACTTGTCTAACTATGCGGTAAAATAATCAAAATATACTGGACGTTTATGGGCATTTAGAAAAGAAATCATCTTTACTATAATAAAGTTCATGTAAAAAAGTACTACCTACATAAGTTATTTTTTTACTTTAACATTTCCTATATTTAAAATTAATTTATATAAACCAAAATCACGGCAGCGACATCTGTCATTATTGTAAAAATCCGCCGTTACCGACATAGTCACCGATCAATATACCTGTCAAATACGCGAGGCGAACATTGCTGAAATGTAAAATATCGACACCTACCTATTATTTATTACGAAGCAAACATGAGCAAATAAATATATTATCAGTCATAAACAACGTCTATTATTACAAATAAATTTTCGCTAGAAGAAGTAGTCTAATGAAGGTAAGTAAAATCAAATTTGGAAATTGACTTAACCTCAGTATTTTAAACTAACCCTTTTCAGAAGTACAACCTATCTCATTAAAAAAAGTGATTTTCATTATCGCCGGCCAAAAAATTTGATACAATTCTCGTGCGTCAAGTATTTTACAGCGCTCCAGCTAATAAGGCACTCGCCTTAAGGGCTCGTGCCTTAAACAAAGCTGTCGCGTTGTAAAACACAACTTACACGCAATCGAATGTAAATAACTATTACACATTACAGAACTATCACCATCAATACACGTGCGGCATGTAAATTGTCTTACCTAAACTTAGTTTTTTTTTTTTTTTTCTAAGATTCATGTTGGTACTGACTGAGTACTGCAATATTTAAATTCATTTCATTAAATATCAGTTTGTAGTTTCTATTTAAAATTTACAAATTGTTATCTGCTCGTCTGTCAAATTTCTAATTTCTTTAAGGCATATTATTTAAGGTCGTATAAAAAAATCTTCTATGCAACAAGCTTTATAACATTCGGTCAATAATTTTCTTGATTCGGCAAGCCTGTTTACGCTCTTGTTGCATAAATAACAATTTTGTTGCACGTTTAATAAATTGATAAATCATTATTATTAGCAAAATTTGCGCGAAGCAAATTAGCACACCCAGTTCAGCAATGAGAGTGATGATACATTTATTTATTTCCATAACATATAAGGCAGTCGTACTACCCACGATAAATAATTAATGATGATATTTAATTTGAAATCAATCTAGTAGCAAGTGAAAGTTTTGTTTTTTTCATGGCAAGTTGTCGTGGTTTTGTTTTGAAATTTCATTTACCGGAAATTGATAGTTTTTCATTATTTTAAATTCTTCATCCTGCTAAGCATCCTGTTGACTAATTAGACACAAATTTTACTTTTATTTAAGAAAGTTACGGATTAATAATTAATTTAAAAGGACATAAATGAATTGGTGAATATTAAATTATTTAAATAAAACATTTTAAAAAATCTGTTGTGGCCAGCACAAAACCTTCCTGACGAATGTATTTTGTACAAATTCCATACCAAAAGTTCCTTGAAAAAGATTCTATATTTCCTGTAAAATTGTAACACGAGCACGAGAAATTGATTGTTTTTCTTCCAATATTAATAAAAGTAGATTGGTACACCCAGAAATGGGTAACAAACAAGCTATAATGATATTTTCATTTACTTAGTCCATATTTCTCTTTTTCTTTTAATTGGCTTTCCACAGTAAAAGTAACAGCTCCTTAATAATTATTTACAATATCACAATTTCCAATTTTACGGACAAAGATCCAAGTCTATCAAGATTCATTAGACAACAGGGAAAGTGAGACTTCATAAAAAGGGTAATAACATCTAATTACTATTCTAATGAAGCGTACAAAAATACGTATATGAATATTCATATATGTTTCACTCACCACTGAATATATATGCATAGAAATAGGTAGGTAAACTGCAATAATAACATCGAAACGTACCTGGAACAACAAAGATTATTAGTTCACAGAAAAGAAAATAAATAAGGAAAAACAAAGAAAATTGTACGGTTAATGTAAATACGTCCACATAAATTAAGAAAAAAGATTCTTTGTTGTCAAATTACTTAGACATTTCTTACATTTACATACGAGTACAACAGTGAATTGAAAAGTGTAACAGTTTTTCTAGAAAAAAAAAAACGCAGTTAATTATCATTTTTTGACATTTCATGTTATTAAAGATTATTGTATTCTCTATACGATTTGATTGCATTTAATATTAAATGGATATAGAGTTAAAGAATTATAAAGAAATAAAATTTCATAAATCAATTAGCTATGCAATAACCACGGAAACGACTACTATATTAAGATAATTTTAATTGTCAAATGTCACAGTCAGTGTCAAGAGCAATTTACATGGTATTCGTGAAATAATTTTACTCAAAATATATAATCTTTTGCCAGATACATTTGTACAAAATATATAGAACCGACGGAAGGTAATGTGCTACTCGCGAAGAGAGGTAATGGATTCTTGCTAAAAATCGCAAATCCAGATTTTAATGAATAAGCACGGTACAATCCGATTTTAACACTTTTTCCATTGATTTTATATACTTATATTTACATACTACGTAGTATATAAAATTAATGCTTTTACGATGTGTGTGTGTGTGTGTGTGTGTGTGTGTGTGTGCGTGTGTGTGTGCGAGTGTGTGTGTGTGTGTGTGTGTCTTGGATAAACGATTTCTCAAATTGTATAAGACTTTTTTTTACTAAGAATTACTCAATCTGACATTGGTGGGAAGAGCTGAAAAGGTTTTGATAACAATTGGACAACCGGAAGTAGTTTCTTAAAAAATTCATCCAAATATTATTTTTAAAAATTTGTATTACTACAAATATTAAGAGTATAAAATTCTCCATTCGATACATTAAAAAAAAAATATATTATATCTTCAATGGATTTACAGCTACAGAAATATAAATATATAAAATATTCTGTTGTAATCAATCTCACAGCCCAAACAACTCCACAGAATTCAGTTGAAGGCTTTTTCTGAGAAGTATATTAAATATTTCTTATTTTATTATCAATTAAATATTTAAATTTATAGATTCAATCGCAGATTGTGATGAAGAGATGTTAAGCAAAGATATATTTAAGACTAACACTGCATTGGAAACAAAAGAATTTCAGTGAAAATGTGAAAAACGACAGCACGCACTATAGAATTCTATATTCGTTTTTTATTTTGGGTTTTATACAATTAGAATAAAAAATATTGTGACAAACATATATATTAATTGGCTCGAGTCGTACGCTTGCAGGCGAATATTTTGAGACACGCATCGCATTCTACCAAATTTTCACTTCATGACTAAAAGCGAAAACAAATGCCTCATTTGATAGAATTCTAAAGTGTTTGCTGCCACTCCAGATATGTTAAATCGAGTGTTAAATATAATACTTATTTGCTTAATATAGATATGTGAGAGGTTTTGAGCCTGCCACAACAGATTTTTTATATTCTAAACATGTGAAACCATCTTTCCGATATACTAATGCTAACCTCTCATCTAATCATACTCTCTCGTTAATGTGAGATATCTTGGCATATGTCATTACGTTTGTAGACGACATGTCAGTGCTCTAAACTTTCATTTTAGCCCAACTTTCATACACCAGACCTCCGCGATCGGTACCTATAGAAAGCAATAAGTGCATTTTCCGATTTACGAGTTTCGTCAATTTCTCTAATTCTTTGTTCCCTTACGTAACCACATGTGTTTTGCGTTTTCTGTGAAACGCTTGCGTTGCGAACAATCGCGCAAGTCTGATAGGTAATTAAGGTTAATACGCGATAAATGATTTGACATGAAAACAGAGAATTTATGAGTTTTGCCTGGCTATTATCTACATTGGAATTTAGTACACAACAAATATTGTGTGTATTTGTCACGAGAGTTTCATGCTACTAGTCTCCCGTGGTCAGCTCTATTTTTTATATCTACCTAATTGCTTTTAAAATATTGGTCAGTTTTACGTCAAAATTAAATATGAGGAAATACTTTAAAAAAATTAAATGAGATGTGAGATTGCGTTGAATTTGAAAACTTTAATAAGCCGGTTTCACATTTTTACCTACCGTCACATTTAGGTAAGGAAGGTATTGGCTTTGGTCAAAAAAATTGGTGGTGAGTTTTTAATAAATAAGTACGGTTTAGGTAATACAATAAATAAATATTGCCGGTCTGACTCGAAGATCGACTTGAAAAAAAAAAAAAAAATAGCCGGACTGGCTCGAAAATTGACTCGAAATCGGGCCGGGCCTAAACTGAAATTGTGTGCATTCGTCATTCCTAATTTTGATTTTTATGTGAGAGGAAATGTTTAACTTAAAAAAAAAAACTCTACATCCTTGTAACGTTCAACATTAGTTTACATAAGTTCTTAAAACAAAGAGACACTTTTTGAGTAGTTTGCTATAAAAATTAAAGACCTACGAGTATTTAATACTTTGTTTACCAACTTTATTTCTGTTCAAAAATAAGACAAAACATTAAATTTTTTTGAATATTTCTGCTGTTTCCATAATTTTAGCAAAACTGACTAATTTTTGAAAGTTAATCTCTCTTAATGTCTATAACTCTATATCTATTGAATATGAAGGAAAATGTATAATCAAACTGTATAGAGAATAAGATTTTCTTTCATATTGATAATCAAAAAATGTCGAAAAATGATATTTAAATGCGTTTTTTCAAGAAAAACTGTTAAAAACTTCAAATAATAGTACTTCCGATGGATCAATTATAACCAAAATCTAATCAGCTCTTCATATGGATGTAAAGAAGAGGAATACGAAAGAATTATAATTTTTAGAATTGTAGTATTGGAGTTATCATCGGAGAAAAATTTGTCACACATCTTAAAAATAGTAAATTCGTATTCTAGGGAATTGCGTGAAGAAGATGCGTTGGACAGGAATGAGTGAAAGATAAGAGTAAGAAACAGCGACCCCTAATAAAATAGGGAAAGGAACTTTCGGTATAGAATTTGTAAAAAATAGTGTTACAATTTTACAGGATATACAGAATCTTTTTCAAGGAACTTTTGGTATGGGATATGTACAAAATACATCGAATTGACGGAAGGTTTTGTGCTGGCCACAACAGATTTTTTTTAAATGGTATAGGACCCTATTATAAATGGGGGATTACGAATTAAAGGAAAATAGTAAAAAAATACGAATGTATATGCTGAATAACGAATATTAATAAAAAAATGAAATGGTATAATTGAGATATTTCGGAAATAAAGGGTTTTTTGTCATAGCGCTTCGACACTAATATGAAATCTATATATAATATTTTGATTGGCGACCGAAAGACCGTTATATATGCATTACAAATAGCGTGTTAGGAGGTGGGGATTACTACCAATGGAAGTTAAGAAATTCAAATTCGAAAGGAGGGGCTAACATTCCTGTACAGCAGTTTTCAAACAGTTTTTATTTTAACATAAATTTCTTGCATTAAACTTAATAATTTAAATACACCTGTAATTATAAAGTATGTAGACTTATACAGTGTTATAATATTCATTTATTTTTATGTAAATATAACTTGAAATAGCATATATTTCAAGAACATTTAGGTCCATGATGAAAACAGTTTGATATAAAAACACATAAATATGACGTCACGTCAATCTTTTGAAAATTCGGTAGACCATAACTCGCTTATTAATAGGAATTTTTTCACCGGATTTTCATCAATAGTCTTAGTTTTCCTAATATTTTCAGATGTAATTATAAAAAAAAAAATGGTGTAATCCCCCATTTGCAATACTAATTTATTTATAAGTTGCTACGCAATAAATTATATCTTGAACAATTTATATGTTGTGAAGTAAAACATCTTTGAATCTTCTCTTATAGAAATCGCACAGAGTTTTCTTCTGAAACTTGGACATTTATGCCATGTATTTTGCTCGGTACAATAGCACCAACGTTTAATGGTGTGTTTTACAAGATTTAGACAGAACTATCCAATTACAAACATTAATTGTATACGGCAGTGACAGTTGCGTTCTCGTCCCGGCTTTGTGTAAGTTATAGGTGAAAGCAGCAAAGACGAAGCTTAACACATCGAATATATTTCAAGATGAATATTTAGATTTGATTTACACAAATTATAAATATATCTTAAATAAGATATTTCCGCTTATAAATAAACCGAGATTTATGTGTTTCTAGCTGTTGATATAAACATATGTTTATATGTAGGTAGTGTGCTAATTTTATACTACATTAAAATGTTACATATAAATTAACATACGTTCTATACCTTTACTGTTTTATCTATTATTATAAAACTAAAATGGAGTCTTAAGGTAAAGTTATAACTAAAGAAAAAACCCCTTAACCTTAACAATAAATTTAAAAACTAAATACGTATTTCGAGAACTAAGTTCTCATCATCAGTAGAAACTACAAAGTAAAAACAAAGAAGTTAAGATTACTCAGCATGTAAACCATGCCAGAGGTCAAAACAGCTCTGAGGAATAAGGGAGAGAACACGGGTTATATAGGGACAGGAGTCATAGGTGAATGGATACCTAATTGGGTAACTAAGATTAAACAGAGTAACTGTCTTATATTATCTCATATAATTTAGAAAATGGACAAATATCTATTATCATTATACATTATTGAAACATTTTTTGTGCATCAAAATTAAATTTTTGAAGAAGACAGGTTCGAGGTGTGGCAATGAGCCTGTTTCATATTTTTCAAAAACTATTTTAAATGAAAGTTTATGGAATGATTTTCTTAGTAATAATTTTTATTTTAATAATTTGTTGTTATTTGTGGAAATAATTAAATAAAAAGATTGACGCCCTGAAAAACTACCCCCCACTCCTGTGACGTAGAAGCACATACATTACATCATTAATATCCAATAGGAAAATAGTTTTTCCATCACCTACGTTTATTCATATTATTTATATAAATAAACGTAGGCTAAAGTTTGTCACATGTTAATAACAAAATCTTTTAATTTGACATTTGACGCTGACATTGCTCATTGTAAATGAATAATAAAGTAATAATGGCTAATTCAAATTATACCTACTCAAGCTAAATCGGACAATTAACCGAAGGTCGATAGCTGGATGATGGCTGAATTTATATCAGAACGATTGTTTTACTGCTACCGAAATAAGGGGTGTTAAAGAGTAGAGGTAAAATAAAATACAAAAACTGAATTTATTATATAAATTGATAATATATTTTACTTTAAAGTTCTGGTCGTGTTTCTTATTTGACACTTGTTTGACAACTTTGGCAATACACTTGACACCTTAGAACCGCTGAAGATGTATGTACTCTGACGTCACATTCAGTTTCAGATCACGTGACTCATTCAAAATTTTATCCAAATTTCAAAAATTAATTGTAAAATATCTAAAGGATATTTCGTGATATTTTCAAATTTGAGGCTCTTTAAAGAACAATATCTTTTCAAATATAATACTTAGAAGTCATATAAAAATTCTTGCAACAGCCCTATTATACCATTTCATTGTTTTATTAATATTCGTTATTCAGCATATACATTCGTATTTTTTTACTATTTTCCTTTAATTCGATTGAGCCGTAATCCCCCATTAATAATTATGTTAAGTAAATATGCAGTTCCATTTATATTTAGCGCAGACGCAAACCATGAGCAGCACAGACCACACAAGTAGTTCATAAAAGTGTTCATGTTAATTCTCAATTCGTCCACTAGATGTCTACACCATCTAATATCTGGTAGTTCTTGTTTGTACTCCAGAATTATAGTTTATAGTTACTATAAAAATAAACATACATGTTTTAATAACATTATTTCGTTATTCTACAAATATTTTAAGTAGTTTGAACAAATAAATTAAACATACATTTACGTATCAAAATATGAATACTTCATCAAGAACTGTGCATCTCAGTAAATATTAAAATGTCGTTTAATATTTAATGCCTTATCTGTTCAATATTTTCGCCCACACTTTCAATTATCAGGACAGAAAGTGTGTTAATAAAAACTTGTTTATAATTTTTTATTTATTTATTTGTACCAATGAAAAACTATCACTTTCGATAAATTAATTACTGTTTTTTTTTTTGTAATATAAATACATATGTAAATGTCGAAGCATATAATTATAAGAAAGAGAAATTAAACGATTCAAATTTCGTATTTTAATTTCATACTACTCAACTTAAATCGAAATGACAGCCGATTTTCTAAGAAACAATATAATTGAAGTGAAATTAAAACCAAACTAATTTAAAGTAGAATATATCAGAGAGATATATTACTGTATGTATAAGGCTTTAGCCTTTTATAGATATACAGTTACAGTTACACATGTAAAAAGTTTCATTCAGTTTCTCCAGAAATTATTCTGTTATTAAATACAAAACTGTCACACTTTAAAATGTCATTAATTATATAATGAATTTATTAAAATATTACTAAAAGATCGGTTGTCACAAGACCTCTCACCATTTCCCATATTAGGATATTTAAGTATGGCACATATTTGAGATTTCTGATACACACAAAAACACATATCTTCTTCACATATTTTTATTTTTTTTAATGGGGTATTCCGGTGATATTGAATTAATGCAAAATAATAACTTTTTACCTCCCGCTACCTTTGGTAAGGGAGGTATAGGGATCGTGCTAAAAATCACATATCGAGATTTTAGTAAATGACCACGTTTTAAGGTCCCTAGAATCCAATTTTAACATTTTCACGATGATGTCTGTATGTGTGTGTGTGTGTATGTATACAGATTTTGTTGGCACTCTAACTCAAATACTATCATTCAGAAAATTCTGAAACCTTGTATTTCTACCCTATTCTAATATGGAAAGATCCCATTAGATTTTGGTGTAAATCGGTTAACCGGAAATGGCACTTTATATGAAGCTCATACTGGTTTTTCTTCAAAAAATACCATTAAATGCTATTTTTTCGCATTTTGTCATTATGAAAATTAAAGATTATTGAATTTTCTATAGGAATATATTAATACTTTTTCTATATAATTTACAGATAAATTTAAAAATCTTTTTTTTATACATCCCGAAGCCTAAGATAAACACAATTTCTTTGTTACACAGTTCATATTTCAAATGAATGTAACTGACAGGTGAATGTCACTGTCAAAAAACTAATCACTTCAAATTAATAATAGTGACATTTTAAAAAGAAAATAGTAAATAAAGCAATAGTTATATGCAATGAAACAGTTTGCTGCATTAGTTAATACGTAGGTATGTATTTAAATTAATAAAAATTAAATAGCGGGAGGTTTTGTGTTGGCCACATCAGATTTTATCATCAGAAAATTATAATAAAACATGTTTAATAAAAAGTTTTAATTCATAATTTAATGTTACAAAATTGGAATTTTTACTGCTCTAGAAACGTTCTTGAAATTTGTGACGTCAAGTTGATAATCTGTTGCTCATTTCAAAGTAAATATTTTCGTTTAAAAACACAGATGGTGCCACTAGTTAACACGAGCGGGTATATTTCTTGTTTGACATTTCGTCTACTTTATAATTGTTACTCCTATTTTTACCATAAACAAACACAGGACAAACACCGAAATACACGCTGCTACTAAAATCATATGTAAACAAGCAAATGGCTATCATGAACATGTGGATTTAGACGCTGACGTTCGTTGCAGATGTCACCATCGAGTTGACGTCATAAGCGCGCCATGATAAGAAAATTTGAATTGCGATGAAATTTTTTTAAATTCTTATCTCATGTGATGCATACATTTTCTTACTCAAAGTTAGATATTCAGAGTCCTACTGGTCTGTACTAATGCAAAAAAAATATTTTTAAAAAATGTCGGAATACCCCTCTTCTAATGTTCGAGATTCTTCCAATTCATTTATGAAATAGGCGATATTTCTGCAGGGTATATGTAACATATGTATCTATAATCCCTCGAGATTATAATCTTTCGCTCGGCCAATACTTTTCATAACCTTGTTGTATACTATTTTGATTTAGGGACGTAAATGTTTGATATGTACTTTTATACCTGTATATAGTTGTAAAAGTAATAATTACTTTAAAACATTAATAAAGATGACAAAAAAATTTCTAACCAAAATTACTTCTTAACTTTTATGTTTTTTTATCTTGGCTTTAACTTTTCTTGTCGGATGATCGACCCATTGTATGAGGGAGTCTCGCACGTGACGCTACACGTGGCATAACTAATATCACCCCAAGAGAGTATGGAAGGTATAATTATGGACATTACAAGCGTATAAGAACATGCAATGTGGTTAAAGTACAATTTTTGAAAAGATAAGTATAATTATTTAGATTATATGTCTTCTCATATAAGAATATACCTAATGTTTTTTACTTTATTTTTTAATAACAAAATTTTCGCATCTATAAAATCAGTTATATATTTCTGTTAAATATACTTAGTTTTTTACCTTCCGTCACCTTTAGGTAAGGAAGGTATTGTCTTTGGTCAAAAAATTCGTTGGTGAGTTTTTAGTGAATAAGCACGTTTTAGGGTCCCTAGAATACGAATTTGCTATTTTTAAGATGATGTCTGTGTGTGTGTGTGTGTGTGTGTGTGTGTGTGTGTGTGTGTGTGTGTGTGTGACAAATTTTTCTCCGACGATAACTCCAATACTACAATTCTAAAAATTATAATTCTTTCGTATTCCTGTTCTTTGCATCCATGTGAAAAGCCGATTATATTTTGGTTATACCGGAAGTACCCTTATTTGAAGTTTTTAACAGTTTTTCTTGAAAAAACGCAGTTAAATATCATGTTTCGACATTTTGTGATTGTCAATATGAAAGAATATCTTATTCTCTATACGGTTTGATTATACATTTTCATTCAGATTCAATACATATAGAGTTATAGAGACATTAAGAGAGATTAACTTTCAAAAATTAGTCAGCTTTGCTAAAATTATGGAAACAGCAGATAATTCAAAAAAATTTTAATTGACAGATGTCAGTGTCACATGCAAAACCAAAGTTGAAAGTATAGGGTCAGAAAGTTATATGTGAATGTGATAGAGTGTCCCTCGCAAGTGACTTGCAGTTGCAGACTCGCCTCAAGTTTGGAATTTTCAATGCCAGAAGTACAAGAAAGGCCAAAGAAAATGGAAGGACTGTGTAGATATGAGAGAGGAAAAATTATGTAAAGAAGATGCGTTGGACAGGAATGAGTAAAAGAGAAGAGTAAGAAACAGCGATCCCTAATAAAATAGGGAAAGGAACTTTCGGTATGGAATATGTAAAAAATAGAGTGTTGGTGTTAAAATTTTACAGGATATACAGCATCTTTTTCAAGGAACTGTTGGTATGGGATATGTACAAAATACATCGAATTGACAGAAGGTTTTGTGCTGGCCACAACAGATTTTTTTTTTAGCTTTATATAATATTCACAACAACAATTTAAATATCTTAATAACCCTATATTTTGCAAATTTTTCCATCTTGCTGAGAGAGAGGTATTGGATTCATGTTAAAAAATGCATACCTACCCAGATTCAAGTGAATAAGCACGTTTAAAGTCACTCCAATACGATTTTAACAATTTTACGATGATGTGTGTGTGTGTGTGTGTGTGTGTGTGTGTGTGTGTGTGTGTATGTGTGTGTGTGTGTGTGTGTGTGTGTGTGTGTCTGGATGTTGCAGGGACGGTTTCTAAAAGACTAAAAAACCAATTTAACTTCGTATTCCTTAATCTGACATTAATGGGAAGAGCTGAAAAGATTTTGGTAACAATAGGGTCCTCCACCGTAGTAACAAATTACAATAAGGGTCAGTCATCGTAAAAATGTTAAAATCGGTTTGTACAGACCTTAAATCGTGCTTATTCACTAAAATCTGGATATGAGATTTTTAGCATGATTCCAATAGACACTTACAAAATTGACGTCACTGCAAGAGAGATATAGAAGGTCATGCATACAAACAAACCTCCCCTCGTTGTCTTGCGTCCCGTTCCCTGTTCCTATCTGTCATTGTGTTCGCATCTGTTATTCAGTGTTAAACCTAATTCTTTATTGTGATGTGTACGTTGTGTTTAATAAAAATGAGTTTAAAACCAGAAGATGTGTCTGGGGCAACTTTTTTGTTTGATAATATTGAAGATCATTCTATTGTTCAACTAAAACGATAGCTAGAGTGTAGAGTCTACGGCTGATGACAGGTCTTTGTTTGTACGGGGTAACCATAGCAACCTTGATTTCTATGATTCGCCGTTAGAGGCGCTCGTGCAAATTGCAATTTTGTAAGTGTCTATTCCTCTCTTAGCGAGAGATAATATTCTAATACGATGCTTGAAGTCGTAAATTTGACAGTACATATCCTGTTACACAGTCCTTACTGTTACACAGTCCTTAAATGTCATTTTTGCAATACTTTTAACCCCTCACAGAATTTTCTTCAGTCCTGACCTGTTTTCGGTAGTGCAACATATCATTTCGACATGATTTCATTCGATATTATCATGTCTATGTAACATACATATTCCAATTCAATACATACACGATGTCGACGAGATTCGATCCCGTTAGTGCAGCGGTCCAGATCGGGTAGATACCCACTGTGCCACATAACCAACCGAGACGACCGTGTTTTGTTTTGATTTGGCAACCACAGTGTTTCTTCCATTGTTTTCCAACGGGACACTGTTTTTGTTCTCTCTTTTGTCTCTGTTTCGGACGCGAACGTGAAATCAAGAAAGTTGAAGCTGATTTGATGAAATTTGGCAAGTATGGAATTAATTGGATGCCTAATGCTAATCAAATACCTACTGACAGATTAATAGGCTAGAGATATGGAATGATTAGAAATTTCTCTTGATTGAAATTGATATACTATAATAGGAATATTGTTATAGAAATTTATTTGAGATATAAATTCTAGTTATTTTATTAGAAACAAACATTATAATTAATCTATTTTAAACATACACAGAGTAGAAAATGGATACAGTAATCAAATTTAATTGGATACTACAATAATATAGCTAATTTATAAATAGATAAATAATAAACAAATATAACATTTATAACAATGTCAATGACGTTTGAATTTATCAGGCCATTCTCATACAAATGTTTTGCTAACTAAAAAATTTGTTGTGGCCAGCACAAGACCTTCCGTTAATTTGATGTATTTTGTACAAATCCCATACCTATTGGAAAAGATTCTATATATCCAGTAAAATTGTAACGCGAACATAATACAATTTTGTACAAATTCCATACAGAAAGTCCCTTGGAAAATATTCTATAAATCCAATAAAATTATCACATGAATATACATTAGCTATACTCATATATAAATACTCTAAAAATGCTTACACTTACGTAACATTCTCTTTACAATCAAATAATATTACTACCAAGTTTATATCTCTACCCATTTTTGAATTACTGCCCCAAAAGTCAATATACCTCATATTTAGATAAAAACTTCAAAATTTTCAAAAATCCAACTTTTATGTATCTAGATACTCCTCAATGCGCTGATTCCAAATTTTGAAACCGCAGGTCGATATCTCTTTTCGTTCTCGAGATATTTAGATTCAAAGTTTCGCTCAAAACTGCCCATTTTTGGGTATTAACCCAAAAAAGGGTCGAGATATGAATTTGGCCACAACACCATTCGATTCTACGGGCAAAATTACATAAGTACACCAATTTTCAGAATTTTTGAACACCGCATACAATCTCTAAAGCAAAATAACTGAAAATGGCCAAAAATCGCAAAAATCTAAGGGGTACCCCTTACGATTTTTTCACATTTTAGGGATTTTCGGGGGTTTTCAAACTTTTATTCATAAAAAATGAACCGGTTGCGCAAAAATTATGAAAATTGCTATACTTATGTATTTTGGTCCGTAGAATCGAATGGTGATGTCGCCAAATTCACATCTCGACCCATTTTTGGGTTAATACCCAAAAATGGGCAGTTTTGAACAAAACTTTAAATCTAAATATCTCGAGAACGAAACGAGATATCGACCTGCGGTTTCAAAATTTGGAATCAGCGCATTGAGAAGTATCTAGATACATAAAAAATAGATTTTTGAAAATTTTGATGTTTTTATCTAAATATGGGGTATATTGACTTTTGGGGCAATAATTCAAAAATGGGTAGATATATAAACTTGGTAGTAATATTATTTGATTATAAAGAGAATGTTACGTAAGTGTACGCATTTTTAGAGTATTTGAACAACTGTTTGAATTTTTAGAAATAAAATTATTGAAATGAAAATGGATAAATGCTATAAAAAAGTTGACCGCATCAGATTTTCTTGTATTACTGTTTTGTCTAAGAATGCATCATAATGTACGTATACGTATGTACCTACTTCCTAATTTAGTGTTCCTCCTGCAAGTTGCATTAATATAAGCGGAAAAGGAAACTAGTAATGTACTAACGCAGGTCTAGTGAAGAATGTTTTAATTATATGCTTCCCACTTACAGGAGACAAGCAATGCTGCACACGGACAATACCTACATGTGTACAGCCCTTCAAAAAACACCTGCATTACTTGCATTCAGTACACGAAAATTATCACCGAAACAAATTCATACTGAATACTAAATTCGTTCTGATAGAAAATTACATATTATTTATTGCACTCAAATTAAAACAGAACATCGTCTAGTTTCTAGTTAGTTAACTTATACAGGGTGTTCAGCAAAAACTCTAATGAACACAAAAACGTATGTCTGAATATTATTCAATTCAAAAGTCAAGGTTATCAAAAAATCATGGAATGTAATTTTAAGGAGAAAAGATAAAAAAGAAGGATACAAAATATTACCATTCACCGTTTTTTAATTTATTTCTATTTCGAAATATTATAAATTCAAATTGGAGATTACAAAGAAACAATAAAGACTTATGAACTATATAAAATATATGCAGTATTTCTATCAAGCTTAAATATTAGTAAATTATCAAATAAGAAGATATAAATTAAATAAAAAATATGTATTATTAAACTGACCAGTGTGTTATTCAATTTCATTTTTTTCTTCGCACCTATGCTATTTTACATCTATATATTGAACTCGTATATGTATTAATTTTATATCTTTTCGTAGAATGGAAATATGTAACATAGGGAATTTATATTGTTGACGAAGATTGTAAAATGTCCAATTAAGTACAAAAATGTTTTATATTATTTACTTTAAATTGACTAGAGTTTATATGTTAATTCATTTCATTTACCTACGCTTGTTATAATTTTATATCCTACTTACATTTTGTATTTGTATTATTTTATATTTTTTGTAAATTATTAAACTGACCAGTTCATTATTTAATTTAATTTTTTTTCTTTTCACCCACCTTTTTAGATACACTGAAAGTACATAAATACATTCAATGAAGTACCCAGAATATTTCATCTCTTTTTGGGCATCTATTTTGCTCTTTCTATCTTGCAGATTTACAGCAGGTAAATATGGCAACATGGTACTCCATAAGACTCTATACTGAACATAGAGTGTGGAACACTGTATAGTTATCTAGCTAGACTTTTGGTTGTCCTATGTAAAAATATTTAGGCAGAAGACTTACGTCATCATTTAATATTACTAAATTAATGATGTCACATAGTATTAGGTTTACATGGGATACTAATTTATAAGGAAAAGTCATATTTTTTAAAAATATTTTAATATGTAGAGAGCGCAAAATATAAAAAATAGTATAAAGAACTCATTTTATAAGACCTTTTTCGCACTTGTCAATTAGAAAATTCGCCAAGGCTCGTTTTCTAAATTTTGACGCGTGCGAAAAAATAGTCTAGACGATATTACTTGGCGAGCTGAAGTAATAAAGGATTTCTCTGTGGTTACAGTAAAAGTATAAAAACCAATTTAATAAATGTACAAACAGTACAGAAAATAATAATTTATTTATTACATTTAAAAAAAAAATAATACACTGTCAAGTACGAAATGCAAATAAAAAAAATAAAATAAATAAAATGTATTGATATTATTCGTATAATAATCACATTGCATAATTTATATAAGGGTTTTTCTTGTAATTTGTGTTTAAATCTTAGTCTTTAGGTTTAGATTATAATTACGAGCAGATTTTAGCTTATATTATAATGTACATTACAAGTTTACTACTAGCTACAAAATATAAATATTTGTCAATAAGTTTACTTTACTAACATGTTATATGTAATATCTGAAATAAATATTCAAAAAATTTAATCATTTGTAGATTTCTTATTGCCAGTAAGAAAATTTATACACGCCTATGTGCAAAGAGAACTATCTTGAATATAAGTGTCATAAATCGTGCGGTTCGGAATGTTTTTCTATTGTGTTAGGCCATAAAAGGTCGTAAAATCACTATTTTACTTTTAACGCAGTGCAGTATCTAATAAAAAGTATATATTTAACATACCGCATCGTAGGAATTGTAAATCGACCTGCATTCCTAAGGCTTGCCAAGATAAATCGTCCAGACTATAAAACTTGTTCTTCAATATACTATAACATGTTTTATAACGTATGAAATCATAGGTATTTACGAAAATGTCTAAAATCATCCCAAAAATAGTGATATCCATGATTTGAAACAAAAAATTAACTTACAATTAGTTGTCAAGATAAGATCATCACAGGAGCCACATTTGTGATTTTGTAAATCGGAAAAATACTTGCTTGTGCACACTATACTTTTTATTACTTTGAACTCTATTTTATGCAGGAGGTACGTTACAATTACAACTGTTATGTATGTGTGAGGTATGAAGAAACATATCGCTTATAAATTGGCAAGCAATTAAAGTGGTTAATTGTAGCGAATTCGGTTCGTAATGATTTATACGGTGCGTACAGCTTGATTAAATGTTAGCTGTAATTAAACCAAAGTTTTAATTGAATTCTATTAATAGCAAACTTCATAATTAGGTCACATAAAAAGAGATACATAACATAGTAGGTATATATCAAGCTGTTTGTTTATATTACAGAGAATTTATTTTAAAATGCAACATTATAGTTCACCACCTCCATAGTTACTCACTATTGTCAAAAAATGACAGCAATGTAATATTTGTCCATTTTAAAATGCATCATTATAAATAGTATTGCAGCACAGGAGATACCTCCAAAACACATCACAAATAGTGTCAATTCTTATTACGACCGACTAGAATATTGCCTCAGAGTGATTGGGGATATTTTTTAACATTTATTACATGAAAGTTATGAATTTTTGTAAGCTAAAGTTTTTTAAGATGTACAACATTCATGTTTTGATTATTTGTTAATCGTATGTAGACTAATTTATAGGAAATTAAGTTTTGATAGTACAAAACTACAAATTTTGTATGTTGCATTTTAAAATGGACAAATATTACATTGCTGTTATTTGTTACGGTTCAGACAGAAAAAAATAAAATCTGAGTGACTGCATCGTGATTTTTTTTAAAATAAATTTAATCTAGCAATCTCTCCAAATGTCAAACAACGAATTTCTAACGACAGTAACAATTGTTTATGGGTTGTCAAAAAATTCCTTCGCAATATTCAGAAACTAGTAACATCTGTTTGTTCGGCCTAATAGTATTTTACTACCATTATTATAAATAACACGAATAAATATATTAGCTTACTCCTAAACAAGTTGAGAAGATTGACAACTCGTTACTGACATTAAAAACTAATTGTTTGACATTTGGATAGATTGCTAGATTAAATTTATTTTAAAAAAATTCACGATGCAGTCACTCAGGTTTTATTCTTTTCTGTGTGAACCGTAACAGATATCACAAATTACACAGAGAGAGAAAAGTTTACTATTGAATGTATCTTTCTGAAAAAAAAATAATTTCACGTTATCGGCGTGGCCATTAAAAAGTTATGGTCTAATCAATGTTGGGACACCTATATTTCATACACTAGTGGTTCATTAATAATAACAAGTATCATCTTAAAAGATGACTTATAACCATATAAACTTCATACCAAATTCTGGATAAATGGTACACTTTCCGGTAGAAGCAAGTTTGGTTAAATCGTCTTATTTTAGCCTCAGGAATCTGTAGTTAAGCCATGTCCTCCTATTTAAGAGACAACCTGTATATAATTCTAATTGACAGATGTCAAGTGCAATTTACGTAGTGCATGTTCGTGTTATAATTTTATTGGATATATAGAATCTTTTTCAAGGAACTCTCGGTATGAAATTTGTAGAAAATAGTATAGTTAATGTTACAATTTTACTGGCTATATAGAATCTTTTCCAAGGAACTTTTCGTATGGGATTTGTACAAAACACACAGAATTGACGGAAGATAATGAGCTGGCCACATCAGATTTTTTTTTTTTGACGAATTGAAACGTAAAGCGGATAGTCTACATCAACCTTTAGTTGCCAATGTATCAGATAGGCGCAAAGTTGCATACGTGCGCGACCATATTAGGACAAAATGTCACCACCACTTCGGCTGACAAAAAAAATGAATTCGACAAGCCGATCGAGATAGCCGTGAATTACTTTGTTACGAACAAGTGAACGCTTTCGCGTAATCGAACGAGATAGAAGCTTATCACTATCAGTAGAAAGTGGAAGACGACAGAATAAATAATAATTAGAAAGAGTATGAAATTTATGTCATGAATCACTCATTCGCAATGGGGTCTTCAAAAAAAAAATTTCTTCACTATTTATTTCAATCATACATCATACAATATTTCTCAAAAATATTTAACTTTTCATTCCAAATTTTTTAACAAATATAAACGTGACGTCACCCGGCGATGAGTCCTATAGTTCAACTGTTCAAACAATTGTTAGATGATAATAACTGATTTATCATTTACTTTTATGATTAATAATTATATAATTTCATAGAGAGATGTTCAGCTATTAATGAATTATTGTATGGGGGATTCCAGCTCAATCGAATTAAAGAAAAATAGCAAAAAAATACGAATGTATATGCTGAATAAAAAAATGAAATGGTATAATTGTGATATTTCGGCAATAAGGGGTTTTTTGTTATAGCGCTTCGACACTAATATGAAATCAATATATAATATTTTCATTGGCGACCGAGAGACCGCCTATACATGCATTACAAATAGCGTGTTAGGAGGTGGGGATTACTACCAATGGAAGTTAAGAAATGCAAATTCGAAAGGAGGGGCTAACATTCCTGTACTGCAGTTTCCAAACAGTTTTTATTTTAACATAAATTTCTTGCATTAAACTTAATAATTTAAATACACCTGTAATTATAAAGTATGTAGACTTATACAGTGTTATAATATTCATTTATTTTTATGTAAATATAACTTAAAATAGTATATATTTTAAGAACATTTAGGTCCATGATGAAAACAGTTAGAAAAAAAAAACACATAAATGTGACGTCACGTCAATCTTTTCAAAAGTGTGTGTGGATATTGGAAAGAAGATTTCTCAAATTCTATAAGACTAAACACCAATTTAACTGAAAACGTTTTGGTAACAATTGGACAACCGGAAGTAGTAGATTCTTAAAAAAAATATTTTAAATATTATTTGGGCATTATCTTATTACAAATATTAAAGAATATAAAATTGTCTATCCGACACATTTAACATGTTTATTATATCTTTTATAGATTCAAAGATAGAGACTTAAATAATAATTTAAATAATCCGATGTAATGAATCTCACAGTCCAAATAACTCCATGGAAACCAATTGAAAAATTAAAATGTTTGTAATTGACAGAAAAATGTCATTGTCAAAAATTCAGGTACATTACTGAAGGCTTTTTCTGGGAAGTGCATAATATTTCTAATTTTAATATTAATTGTATATTTACAATTATAGATTCATCTGACATTAATGGGAAGAGCTGAAAACGTTTTGGTAACAATTGGACAACCGGAAGTAGTAGATTCTTAAAAAAAAATCTTTTAAATATTATTTGGACATTATCTTATTACAAATATTAAAGAATATAAAATTCTCTATCCGACACATTTAACTTGTTTATGTAATGAATCTCACAGTCCAAATAACTCCATGGAAACCAGTTGATAAATTAAAATGTTTGTAATTGACAGAAAAATGTCAAAAATTCAGGTACATTACTGAAGGCTTTTTCTGGGAAGTACATAATATTTCTAATTTTAATATTAATTGTATATTTAAAATTATAGATTCATATATTACATATAAACATCAGAAATACCGCCAACTGTCAATAAATTTGTAGAATCTCGAACATTTAGAAGAGTAGGTGGAAACTTATTTATAGAATGAATTAAAAAATATATTAGTAATTAGTATTTCTGTGTATGTACTAGAAATGCTAAATGTGTATTGTGTACAACAATTTTTTTCGGTTAAGTAAGGATTGATTTATACAGTCTTAATAGCTTCAGTAATAAATAAGGGTGGCACTAAAGGGTTGAAATTAAAAGCAAGTGCAAATAACTGGGGAAGCGAAGGGTGTGTTGTAAACGATAAGGGTTGAAATATGAAACTGGTAATTATTAATTGCTTTGCCCTGCCAATTTGTAATATTAATTCTATAAGTGTGAAGTTGCCGCACCCATAAATAATGTGATTAAAATTAATATAAATAAAAATATATTGTTTCAAAATACACATCTACATAATGTGAATTTAAAACTGAAAATTATTTACATATAGAAAATAATATATTTTGCCCCTGAACTGCGTGTACTGGTCATGCATTTGTATATTGCGGGTAGTATAAGTAGCGAATTTTACATAAGTAATTTATGCTACATTACAATGTTATAATTGCATACTCCGGGTGAATACAAAAAGCAGGCAAAGGAAAACAGATTTTCTTAACGCAAAAGTGGCTTATTAATTTTAGACAATAATTCTTCAAATAAATGTTGTTGAATATTTAAATCTGCATTCAATTTCACATTTTATTTTTCACGTTTTGTAACCGAATAATAGATATTTACACACCAAGTGAGCTAAGGTAATGTTTATTCATGAGAAGAAAGTAAGGGCGAGTGAGTTAATTTCTTCGAGTGAATAAACATTCTTAGCTCACGTGGTGGGGAAGTTTAGCATGTTAAAAATTCTACATAACATACTATTTTCTCACAAATATAACAGAAATGACTGCTGAAATTAAAATTAAAAATTAAAATTATTGTTCCATTTATTTATAATTAATATTTTTTGGGTAAATTTTAAGTACGTCACAAGTCAGTTATGCGCAAACTCAGATAGAACGGTGAAATCGAACCATTTGAACGTAGGTCGTAACAAAGCGTAAAAGCGCTTCACTGGTAACCGCAACCGCGTGCGTCAGTGTATAAGTCGACATACGTTGCGCCAAGCCTCTACCAACGTCATCACAGCTTAAAATCAGCTTTACATGTTACATATTACATTTCCCATGATATAAAAAAATTAATAAAAAATCGCTAAACTTCCCCATTTTGACGAAATAATAATAAACACCATTATAATATTTAATTTTGACAAAATAAAAAACTGATCAGTTAGTAGGCTGAGCATGACAATCGTCGCTGATAGACGTCGTCATATATTTAAAATGCTTTATTGTCTGGCATTTGTGCCGTGAAAAATAATGATAAGGGCTGATAAATAATATGGTGAGTGTTATTTTCGTTCTTGGTGTTATTTTTAAATGTATTTTTTGTTGTGAGAGTGATTTAAAAAGTTTTAATTCACTTGTAAATAAAATGTTACTTGTAGTTGTTGCTTTGAAGTTAATGACAGTTTAAAACGTCAAAATTGAATAAAATATATTTAATATTATGCAGGATTGGGCAGAAAAGAACGGACTTTTTTAAAACGTATCACAATTGATACTTTTTGGATAACAACATCTTGCATGTGGTGTCTACATCGAGATGATACACAACTTCTTTTATCTGACAGATATTACACAATATTATTTGCATCAAAATAGGTAAATATTACTTTAATAATTTGTATCTTTTCTTCGTGTGAATAATTCTTCATTTTCCATAAAGTTTTTAATGGGAAATTCCATTGTATAACATATGTAACACATACTATCACATTCCACTGTTAATGTAATTAATTGAAAAACAGTAAAGACTCAAAATTGCATCATCTATTTATCACAAACGCATGTCTAGCTTTCCAAACAAAACAAAAGCACATCAAACAGACATTTGCATATCGAGTATGAACAATGCACAATCGCGAAACTCCCTAGCAAACATAGTTACCAACTGCAACAAAACACCCCTAATATGACGTCATCAAGAGCCGAATCCCCAGAGACAAAAGATAGGGTAGAGAGAGACGGAGAATTATCCTTTAGAAGGTGACACCAAAAATGTTTAAAACAGAGAGGGGTACTACACTACACCTAGAAGTGTAATTATTTATTTATTTATTTTACTTTCGTTGTTTCGTTATTTTTTGCATTTATTTACTTGAAAATGGATTCCCAAATGAAAGTAGTAGGGACATTACAAATTCAAATATTTTAAAAATTACTCGTATAATAACTTATTTTAAACATTGGTGGAGGATCCCATATTCTCAATTATTAAGAATCAGAATTATATTCCTTATTGTTGAGAACTACTGGAATAAGTATGCGTGTATAAATATAGCACAATTTCCCCGATGGCGTATTTAGAAAATGATATCCCAAAGCATACATTATTCAGGATTAATTAACACAGACATAATGGAAACGCGCATACTGGGCTTTGTAGCTTGAAAGCTTTTGACGTTAAATTTATAAAGCTTTTCGCATGAAAATAATGACTTTATTATCTCTCCTAAAAGCGCGATTTTAAAATAGTAAATTAAACCACAAAATACTAATATTTACAGTGACAACAGTAGCTATACAGTGTGTCCCATTTAGAGGTGCCACCATTGGGATCTCGAGAACTATAAGAGATACGATGTCGGTTAAATGGAACTTTTTGTGCGCCTTTGGGAGGCCATCTCAGATGTGCTTTTGTTTTTCCAAAAATTCTTATAGGGCACTAGATAATGACGAAAAACTGAATATTGTTGATTTTTTCTATTTCAAATAACTTCTAAACTGTTAGTAATTGAGAAAAACGTTTCAAATATAAAAGATAGATATTTTTATTAAGTAACCAGTGGAGTACGAAATAAATTTTTATATCCGTAAGTTTTTGAGATATAACACAAACTTATATTTTTTTAAATAGAACCCATATCTGATTTTAGCCTCAAAAAATCAATATTTTTTTCTCTTTTCAATGATGTAAGGGTTATTATGTTTTATATTTGTTTTGCTCCTAAAATCTAATTTTTCTCTTTATTTTCGTGAATTTTCTTATTATTTCCCAAAAAAACATTATTATTTTTATTAATTATATTGTATTTCATCGATATAATTTATTTTATGCCTTTATTACTTAATATTTTCATTCTAGACTCATAGTTACAAATTACATTATAATGTGCCAAGAGCGACCTGATACAAAATATTATAAAAAAAATCCGTTGTGGCCAGCACAAGACCTTCCGTCAATTCGATGTATTTTGTACAAATCCCATACCAAAAGGTCCTTGGAACAGATTCTATATAATATCATGTAAAATCGAACACGAACACATACTATTTTTTACAAATTCCATACTAAAAGTTCATTTGAAAAGGTTCTTTAAATCCAATAAAATTATAACATAAAATCCTATACTTTCCATATTTGGTTTTGCACTTGCAACTGACATCTGTCAATTAATTTTTTTTTGTCAGGTGTTTCCATGATAAATTGCAAAGCTGACTAATTTTTGAAAATTAATTTCTTTATAATGCTTTAAATTTACATCTATTGAATATGAAGGAAAATGTATAATTAAACCGTATAGAGAAGAGTATTTTCTTTAATATATATAATAACAAAATGTCAAAAAATAATATTTAACTGCTTTTTTTTAAGAAAAACTGTTAAAAACTTCAAAAAAGGGTACTTCCGGTGGATCGATTATAACCAAAATCTAATCAACTCTTCATATGGATGTACAGAAGAGGAATACGAAAGAATTATAATTTTTAGAATTGCAGTATTGGAGTTATCGTCGGAGAAAAATTTGTCACACACGGACACACATACACACACACACACGGACACACATACACACACACACATACACACATACACACATACATACATACATACATACATACATACATACATACATACATACATACATACATACATACATACAGACATCATCTTAAAAATAGTAAATTTGTATTGTAGGGACCCTAAAACGTGCTTATTCATTAAAAACTCACCACCGAATTTTTTGACCAAAGACAATACCTTCCTTACCTAAAGGTGACGGAAGGTAATTAATTTGAAAAAATGTATTTAATTTAAATAAAGATTAAATTACTATTGCAGTCAAAGTGCTACTTGATCCAATATTTTGAGTAGAAAAGCACATTTTTAAATCTGCTACACAAAAAAACAGTCATTATTTTATGACTATTTTACAATCAGCTTGTATTATGCTTCTCAATATAAATATTTGCATATTACTCTCCAACTACAATGTGTTAATATTATCTTCATATTCCTACAATTTACACTCTTGTGTTAACCATAACCAATTCCTCTGTCCATAAACACACTATACAGATAAGCATAAGTTGATAAACAGCTTATATGTATCTTCACCTATTTTCTAAGTGTACAGAAGAGCTGCGCCAAGTCTAAGAAAATAAAAGTTATATTTTTCTTTAAAGTGTTGTGGGAGTTCAGTAGGCTGGTCGCTGGTTCATTTGTCTTAGATCGTGAAGATGAGATCTGGAAAAAGGGTGGGAGGAATAGCGTGGGTGCCCTGAACTGGCGCTACTGAGTTTTTAAAGATTCTTTTGTTAAAGAGAATTTTTACTTCTCGGTGAGAAAGGTATTGGATTCATGCTAAAAATCGCATATCCAGATATTAGTGAATAAGCACGTTTTAAGGCCACTAGGATCTGATTTTAACATTTTTACAATGATGACTCTCTCTCTCTCTCTCTCTCTCTCTCTCTCTCTATATATATATATATATATATATATATATATATATATATATATATGTGTGTGTGTGTGTGTGTGTGTGCATATACGCATCAGAAATACCGCCAATCTCGTCAATGAATTTGAAGAATCTCGAACATTTAGAAGAGTAAGAGAAAACTTATTTATAAAAATATAATATAAATAAAAAATCTGTTGTGGCCAGCACAAAACCTTCCGTCAATTCAATGTATTTGTACAAATCAGATACCAAAAGTTCCTTGGAAAAGATTTTATATATCCTGTAAAATTGTAACACGAACACACTATTTTTTACAAATTCCATATTGCAAGTTCCTTTGAAAAGGTTCTATAAATCCAATATAATTATAACACAAATGTACATTCTGTAAATTGTACTTCACACTTCCTCATTTCTATACAACGCAGTTCTTCCTCTCTCAAATATTCTGCTACACAGTCCTTCCATTTTCTCTTTGGCCTTCCTCGTACTCCCGGCATTGAAACTGCAAGTCACTTGCGAAGGACACTCTGTCACTTATGTTACTTTCTGATCCTATACTTTCCACTTTGGTTTTGCACTTGACACTGACATCTGTCAATTAGAATTTTTTGAATGTGTACATATCTGCTGTTTCCATAATTTTTGCAAAGCAGACTGATTTTTGTTGTGGAGTTATCGTCGGAGAAAAATTTGTCACACACACACACACACACACACACACACACACACACACACACACACACACACACACACACATACATACATAGAAAGATACATACATACATACATACATACATACATACATACATACATACATACAGACATCAATGTAAAATTAGTAAAATCGTATTCTAAGGATCTTAAAACGTGCTTATTCATTGAAAACTCACAACAGAATTTTTTGACCAAAAACAATACCTTCCTTTTGACGGAAGGTAAAAATATAAATATAAAAATATATTAGTAACATATGTGTGTGTACCAGAAATGTTAAAAACAATATGTACTTATATAGTCTAATATGGAAATGACGAGAGGTCTTGTGCTGGCCACAAAAGTTTTTTTTTTATCAGAAGTCACAGTCACCTCATGGCATGTGTACCTAAAGCTGTCGTGGAGAGAGCACCACAAACCCTATACTAATTCTTTTTCAGTATATTATTGTACAAATTAATGGATGCAACCATTTTGAAATATGTATTTCTGTAATTTGCATTTAGGTAGTATTAGAGAGCATACATGGTAAATTAATTATGGAGCTCATTACGATAGAACAGGACGTACGCATCATAATAACGTTTTATGCAAATGACAGTAATTTTACGCAAGTTACGTAGTTCACTGGAATTGATCATTCGTCACACATCTACTCGTATACAAAATTCACCACTTATGTAAAACAGCTATGGTTTATAGATCTTCAACACGTGTAAAGGCCGAATCCCACGATCCAACATGTTGACAATTTGTTGGTGTTAAAGCTGGGTTCACATGGACTGTTGCAACCGTTAATTTTGCCATCATAAGAGCTACTCATGACCTCCCGCCAATTCCATGTTTAAAATAGCAAAGAGCTTTAAGTAAAGTATCACTTCCAAATGAACATTTGCAAACAAAATCCAATATGTTTTTCCAATAAATAGAAAAGTCTGTAATACGAAAGTTTGGATTATATTTTATTATGTTTTTCCCCAAAAATCTGTCAGAGCTCCAAATTAAGTACTACATCCGGTTTATCATATACAATCAAAATCTAATATGTTGTTTCAAATTATATTCGAGTTTTAAATACCAAATTTGAGAAGTTTTGGATCATATTTTAATAGATTTTAAGGAAAAATCGTCTCAAACACACATTATCGGAAAATAAAAATCAGCATCAACTTCCTGGTGTTCTAAAACGCAATCTGTGTAAATTCTTCGTTGTACATGATCCATTTTGTAAATGTGAAGTTGTAAACTAATATTGATTTATAGTGCTGCAAACATAGCAAACAAATCGGATCAACCTGTACATCTAATATTTATGTATGATGGCAAATAAATTACTTTTACAAACCTTAATTTCATTAGAATCAAATATTTTACGATTTTATTATTAATTTTAATGTAATTGCTTCCTGACAGTGACATTTGTTTAAATGTTAAAATCGTTATTAAAATATTATGTTTTTGTTTGACGCATAGACAAATTTAAAATTATTTACTAAATGATATTATCGTAGAATTGAAGATTGTACCATTATATTCAATTTTTATTGGTAAAAGTTGCTGAAAAATTATATTCAATGTATTTTTTTCAAGAGTAACTGTTTAAAGCTTATATAAGTGATACTTCCGGTTATCCGATATACACTAAAAACTAATGAACTCTTCCCTCATTGGTATAGAATGGGAATACAAAATTTAAAAAATTCTGATTTATGGTATTTGTAACCCTATTGGACAACCGGAAGCAGTAGTATCTTAAAGAAAAATCTTTTTTTTTTTGAAATGTATGTTATTACAAATATTAGAGAATATAAAATTCTCTATCCAATACATTGAACATTTTTATTATATCTTCTATAGATTTAGAGATAGAGAAATAATCCGTTGTAATGAAACTCACAGCCCAAATAACTCTATGGAAACCAGTTGAAAAATTAAAATGTTTGTAGTTTTACTACAAGTAATCAGGGAATAAACTTTACTGTATTGTATGTGTGTGCAATAAATCACGTAGTTACACTAAATACGATTTTAATATAAAATAAATAAATACCTTCCACTCCACCACACTTATAAAATACCTCTACATTCTTATAAATTTCAACATTAGATAACATAAGTAATTAAAAAAGTGACCCTTCTAGTGTAAGTTTGTTATAAAAATTACAGACCTACGAGTATTTAACACTTTCTTTACCAAAGAATTTAACAACTTTTTCACAAATCTTATATAAAAAAATATAATTTTAATTTACATAAGGATTTTTTATCTAACTTTGTTTCTGCTCAAAAATGGGACAAGAAATCATTATGGTAGAAACAAAAATCACTTTTATTTAAGTATACGAGTAATAACAATAATAATAGCAACATCACAATATAATTATTATGCTTTAATGAATAACCTTGAATTCTTGAAGTAAAATAATACATTTTTATTTATTAATATGTGAAGTGTGTTGTTATTAAATCTTTTTGATCCTTTTTAACTTCATCCATTTTCATTAAAATATTAAGAAAACTGTGCATTTGATTGAACTACAAGGTTTTGTCGGGCCGGCCCGAGAAGCTCAGATTTTCGGGCCGGGCCAAAATCAAAAGTCCGACTCGCTTCGATTTTTGAAAATGATTAGCCCGATTCGGCCCGATAAAAAATATCTTCGGCCCGGCTCGATGATCGACTCGAAATCGAGGCGGGTTTCGGGCCGGGCCGGGCCAAAGCTCAAAATCGAGTGCATCTCTATTAATAATAGATGTAATTAGAATTTTTGTGTGTGTAGCAGAAATGTTAAGTACAATATGTACTTATATAGCGTAATATAGAAATGGCGAGAGGTCTTGTTCTGGCCACAACAGATTTTTGCTCATTTTGATTGGTATTATATGCCCTTAAAATTTATACCAGAAGTTGTGAACACCCTGTATTTGTACTCGTACTCGTATCGATGAGGGCGTTCAAGGGCTTCAAAAAATGATGTCAATTACGTCCTCAATTTTTTCTGTACTTTTTGTATTACATCTGGGTGAAGCAAAATGACACATCAACCCAGTAATTGGCAAAAAGCCATGATGATATATGTAATTATTTCATCGAGTAATGTAACTTGAGAATATTTGAATTTTTGCTCGGTATTTGAGGTGAAGAACTCTTGTAGTATGATTTCCTGGTCGTATGGGCGATTCCACACTCGTATGTATATCCATGGTGTTGTATGTGGGTCGTGTATATGCGATTAGCAGATGTGTCGGAGACACTGCATGAATAAGTAGGAAACCATCACGCTATATATCATGTACCTTCACACATACATATACAGACGACAGCGATACATACTAAATTAATTAATAATAGAAGTATAGACCACATTAGTGAGGTTAACATTCACGTTTGGCGCGAAACCCCAAATCAAATCACAATGTATGAAAACCCATCTAAAAAAAAAACAAAAAAAAAACATCTAAAAAACCCACTTTCATGAAATCATATTTTATTAAATAAATATGGTACATACTTATATGGTACACACATATATACATAAATTTTTGTCACCGGCAACATTTTACAATCAATTTCATTTTGTGTACTTCGTGTTTGATCATTTTTAATACATTTTTCATTGCACTGCGAACTTTGCACAGTGTTTCGTTTATATTTGAACAACTCCAATTCGTGTGTCAGCATTTTCATTATTTTTTGAGTTGTGTATTAAACATATTATTTGTTTAACGCGGCTATAACAACTACTGAGATAACTTACACACTTGGATCTAATTGTTGTACACACTTACATTGCGCAGACTTGCAACTATTAATATTAATTCGTCACTTGTAGTGTCTCTAGTTAATTTTTTGTTTATTTCATTAAATAAAATAAATAAATATATCATCACGGCACATGTAGACATCGGTAATGATGACGATAAATTTTACCGTGTGGGCGCTTACATCACGGGCACTCATAGCTGGTGTGGAGAGTGCACCACAGGGGTCACTTTTGTGCCATTTAAAATTGGAAATATTTGGCGTCTGTCGGGATCGAACCCGGTTCCCCAGGTTCGCGACCAGACACTCAGGCACGCGGCCACGGGACCCCATGGGTTTATTTCATTACAATCTTAAAAAAAATATTAATAATATTAATATCTATTATCTATTACGATACTTGTGTATGTGTATTAAGATACTTTATAAAACTAAAGTTAAAGTGAGAACCTGTTATTGGTCAATTGACTGTTGGTTCTCCTTGTACAGAAAATAAATAAATAAATAAATAAATAAATAAAAAAGTGATCAATAAATCCCGCTTTTATTTAATAAAACCCAGGTGGGCTGGGTTTTTTATAAAAAAAAAACCCGGGTTTATGTATATATATATATATATATATATATATATATATATAATTTATTTCTGACAGCTGCCCCTCGCGAAATTCATTTGTTCTGGATTGATCTATAATATAAGGTGGTTATAAGTGTTTCCGGTTTTGTTGTTCAACAAATTCACATCATATGTAGTTCCCTCATATCTTGTAAGGTAATTTTTTTTTCATATGTGACGACAGTAACGAAGCAATAACATAGAGGATTATATGTTTTTGTTGTAAATTACATGCACATGACGTAACATACTGATACGTATGTAATTGTTTTTTACTGATATGCAAATAGAGAACATTACTCAAGATTACCGTGGTTAATATGGACATCATAAGTCATAAATTTAACACAAAACAAAACGAAGAAAACCATTACATCGGAGTGTATTTCTCCAAGAAGCAAGAAAACATTTCATATTTAGACTTACGGCTTCAGCTCTTACGAGTCATTATTAATTATTTTATTTTTTTTACACAAAAATTGATGAATTGAAAATGTTAAAATTGGATTCTAGGGACCTTAAAACGTGGTAATTTACTAAAATCTTGATATGTGATTTTTAGCACGATCCCTATACCTCACTTACCAAGGGTAGCGGGAGGTAAAAAATATTGTTTATTAATATCAAAAGAAAATACAATGCATTGTGATTATATCAATATTTTAATTATTGTAACTTATTTTCTCTTTATTTTTAATGAGTGATAAATAAATGTTATCACCAATAATGGGCTATGACACTAAATTTTGATTTTTATATATATACGAGTATGATACTAGACAAAAAAATTAAATACCCGTATTTTTTTTAAATTGATTAATTATTCGTAGTTTACGAGAAAATAATTATTAACACTTTGGAGAAGGGATCTGTGACGTCGGTAGAATGATAGAAGACAGTTAGACTGAGGTAGATATATTGTGGTAGGCGAAATTGACGTTTGCCATTCCATAACCTATCACAACATATCTATCTCAGTCTAACTGTCTTCTTCTACCATTCTACCCTACTGACGTCATAGATCCCTTCTCCAAAACATTAAATTACTAATAACAATATTATTACAAACTAATATTTAGTTTTTATTATTATAATGAGAAGCTATAGATGTTTGATTTATATATTATGACTCATATATTGAAATTCGATTATGGTCACATACCCCATTCTCCTCGTACGAATATGTCATCAAAAACTAAAATAAATCATCTACTGGTTCCAAAGTGTCTCAATATAAGAATAAAAGAAAAGATGATTATAATTATTTATTTGTACATAATTAATTATAATTTATGTCGCACTCATACAGGTTGAAATTTTAAACACAAACAAATTAATTCCCTAACAAAAAGTTGTTTACATTTCCGGAGTTTTTAGCTAAACAGTCTATCGGTCCTTGATTGAAAATAAATTGAAAAATAATTAAAGTCATTACACATAGCAGGCTATGGCTGCGAAACAAACGCCAATCGACCTTCACTTGCACTTAAATTGAATTCTCAATCCTTTCTAATTAAAATATTCATTTGTTTCGAGATCCCAATCACGAGTAACCCATTAATATTTCAAACACAGAGATAGAAATTTTCTTCTCACTTTACAAGAATTGGATAGGAATCGGAAAGGTTAGAAAAATTGGAAAATAGTAATAAATTAAAGAGATTACAATGTAATGATGTAATATACAAATTGTAGATTAATCTATTACAAATTCTATTTGTTGTTTCCAGTATTGTGAAATGTTACGTCATTTATGACATAGATCACAAAACTATGCCCATTTTTGTTCTATTCCTAGAAAATACAATTTTAAAAATATTCATTAGCTATTGATATTCATTTATTTGTAAACAAACAGAAAACAATTAAAATGCCAACATGATATTGAAAACAACCGTAGGAAACAATAAACAAGAAAATCACACTACAATGGGGTCCTCCGCTCTAATTTTTTATTATTTTAAATGGTTCGTTTAATTTTGAAACATTTCGTAGTATTAAAATGTCTTGTCTTTAGTGTAACTGCATTTGATGTTAAATATCACTATGACGTCACGACGATAGACTATCTTTCTCTCGCTCCGCACCCAGACTGTAGAAGCCTGCGAGAAAGATAACAGTATGACGTCACAGTTACTACCAACAAATTTCAAATATCTCATAAAGTAATGGGGTATTCCGGTGATATGGAATTAATGCAAAATAATAACTTTTTTCTATAGTTTCCATCTTCATATAGTAGAAAAATATAATAAAACATGTTTAATAAAATGTTTTAATTCATAATTTAATGTTATAAAATTGGAAATTTGGTGTGTTTTTGATAAATAAGCACGTTTCAGGGTCTTTAGAATACGATTTTACTAGTTTTACAATGATGTCTGTGTGTGAGTCTGTGCCTGTGCCTGTGTGTGTGTGTGTGTGTGTGTGTGTGTGTGTGTGTGTGTGTGTGTGTGTGTGTGTTAAGGTCCGAATTTTAAATCTGCTTTGTGACGTAGGTAATGTGGATATACCAGAAGTAAACAAACAGTGGTTCACAAACCACGAAAAATTATTAAACAAATTACAAAATAATGTATATTTAAATTGCAATATTATAATTCATTATTAAAGACATAAAATTATTTCACTTAATTTAATTCACTTTTTTTCTCATTTTATAAAAATAAAGAAATTAGAATGTCACCCGAACAGCAACCGAACAGGTCCGACACACCCGAAGAAGTATATTCTTAGTTAGTGCGGGGCTTCTCAAAATCGGAGGTCATAATTGCATCCTATTTGCTCAAACACTCGTGCACATGTCCTGCATCATCAAAAGCAAAACTCCCAGTGGCGTGCGGTGCGTTTCTGTGTTGGGTGTGCAGATTTTTTTAAAAAAAGTATTGTGTAGGTAGAATCTTAGGTTAACAATTCAGAATTATCTTATTTTTTTATACTATGTCCCTTCTAGAAAATGGTTTCTTCAGTAAATCCGCAATTAGTATTTCACTTGCAATTTCCATCCTATAAATTTTGATAAATACAAATATAAGTTTAAAAAATAATTTATAAATTATACACCAAATACCTAAAATTAATAATTAAATGTTTGTCTGAACTTGTTTATGCTTGTGAATACTACCAAAAGTAATTTTACGGCGATACGTGCACAAAATATGCTGCACGCTGGAGAGTGCGATGGGGTGATACGTATTTCTAATATTTTATCCTTGTTTGCGCAAATACACTGTTCCTATACCCTCCCTGTGTAAAAACATGCGCACCGAGTGCAGTGCGGAGACCTGCACTTGCCCGGCAATTCACACATTCGCAACCAAACACGCTACTGTTCGTTATTGTCCCATAATTGTATTAATATTTTTATATTTTGTATATCATACGAGTATATTAAGATCAAATCAATTAAATAATTTACATTTTAAAGCAATAAATTTTGAAACTATTCGCAGAGTGTGCAGTGCACACCTTGCACATATGGACTGCACGCCACTGAAAACTCCCCGTGTTTTCTAGAAGGAATAATTTATAATAAAAGAAATATGGTTTTCCTTATCCTTTAACTATTATCATTCTTATTTTCAATAAACTTTTACTATTTTTGATTACTGTGGAATAGCCTATTTGCAATAATTATCTATATTTTGGTATGTTTTAAATTTATAGACTCGCAGAAAAAATATTTAAGTACGCCAATGATAGTGATTTCTTGGGAAAACGTACCTATTATTACGCAGTTTTTTCTAGAAATATTTTTAGTTTTTTGCAATACCGTGAAGGTTACATTGTAATCATTATTGTAAAACGTATTACATATTATATACGTTTTCTATGCGTGCACAACAAATGTGGCAGATATATAAATCTATCATACCGTAGATATTCTAAACTGTTTTACAATAGCTATTAATGCCCATATTCATGCGGTAAAATAATCAGAATACACTGGACGTTTATGGGCATTTAGAAAAGAAATCATCTTTACTATAATAAAGTTCATGTAAAAAAGTACTACCTACTAAGTTATTTTTTACTTCAACATTTCCTATATTTAAAATTAATTTATATAAACCAAAATCACGGCAGCGACATCTGTCATTATTGTAAAAATCCGCCGTTACCGGCATGGTCACCGATCGATATACCTGTCAAATACGCGAGGCGAACATTGCTGAAATGTCAAATATCGATACCTACCCATTATTTATTACGAAGAAAACATGAGCAAATAAATATATTAACAGTCATAAACAACGTCTATTATTACAAATAAATTTTCGCTAGAAGAAGTACTCTAATGAAGGTAAGTAAAATCAAATTTTGAAATTGATTTAACCCCAGTATTTTAAACTAACCCTTTTCAGAAGTACAACCTATCTCATTAAAAAAAGTGATTTTCATTATCGTCGGCCAAAAAATTTGATACAATTCTCGTACGTGAAGTATTTTACAGCGCTCCAGCTAATAAGGCACTCGCCTTAAGGCCTCGTGCCTTAAACAAAGCTGTCGCGCTGTAAAATATAACTTACACGCACTCGAATGTAAATAACTATTTTTATCCTATATTGATGAAATATTTGGAATACAGCCCTGCTTTTATAAAATCAACCCCTGCAACATTCCATTATGTGATTTTTACCCTTCTATTTTTTTATTGATTATCAAACGATTATTTTTTGAACATAATGCAGCATATTCTTATATCCCCTATATGGAAAATAAATGGATAAAATATTGGAAACCAATATTTTCATTTTTAAGCCAATCGTAAATTTGAATAAATCCCACAAGTTGTATTATGAGCAATAACTTTTTTATACTGTGACCTCTTTATTCCTGTTCTGTACATTGCCGAGCATTTTTTTTTTATCAAAGTAAAAAAATAAAGTAGTACATACATGAAACTATATTATGATAAAATTGCGATTTGCGTTGTTATAGATATTTAAGTAAACTAGAAAACAGGTTAAAGATAATAAGAATAGTTAAGAACTATACAAAATTGTAAAACTGTAGAAACTTGGAAATTATTTGTGAATTAAAAATACATTTACCCGCAATGGATTTTTTATTTGGTAATGAATTTTTAATATATGAATTTCGAAATTTCTAATGAAACATTAAAAATGTACTATAACAACTTTTATCTTTGTTTTTATGTATGTACGTTTACTTACTTTTGTCGTTATTATAATTAAAACTGGACCTAAATTATTATGAGGGTCACGCAAGAATTATTGAAAAAAAGACAAATCATTCATAATTTTTTAGAATTTTATTTTAAATATGTTTAAAGTAGTTCTTTTAACTATAAGGGCTTGTTTATGATGAATTTAATTTATAGATTTACATTAAGAAATTCTAACTTAAAATTTACAATTTTCTCTGTGATTTATTTTGAAATTCTGACCAATCAGTATCTATCACGTGACTTGTTAGTGCTTGTCATTTGACGTTTCACCAGTCATCAGTTCAGATTTTAGGTTACAATTTTATTATCATAGCCATGATTTGTTAGAGGCTTATGAACAAGATGATTTGTTGATAATGTTGGGAATGTTGTGGCCAGCACAAGACCTCTCGCCATTTCCATATTAGGCCATATACAAGTATTGTATTGCACTTTGCTATCGAAACGTCGTTTTATAACAAAATATTACAGAACTTTACCCAAATATTGTTTTTTGTTGTATTTAACATGTCTTCTACACACATATAATTCTAATTACATCTATTTTTCATTGTATGAGGAAGTTCCTGATTGCCAGAGATTCTTTCAATTCATTAACCAGATTGGCGGTATTTCTGATGGATATATGCATTTTACCTATAATTTCAAATATTTAATTAATAAAACAATAATAAAGATTAAATATACTTCCCAGAAAAAGCTATCAGAATGTCACTAAAACTATTGATTTTTGACACTGACTAATATGTCATTTACAAACTATGTTATAGACATTTGAATTTGTCCCGATATTCTATATATTATAGCGTCTTTATCTCTAAATTTATAGAAGATATATTAAAAAAATTAAATGTATTAGATAGATGTAGAATTTTGTTTTTCAAAATTAGTAATATCAAAAATTTTCAAAAAATAATATTTAGAAGATTTTTCAAAAAAAAACTACTACTTCCGGTTGTTCAATTGTTACCAAAACCTTTTCAGCTCTTCCCAGGAATGTCAGATTGAGGAATTTATAGTTAAACAGGTCTTATGTCTTATAGTTTTTGAGGAATCGTCCGTCCAACATCCAGCCATACACACACACACACATACAAACGTCCACACACACACACACGCACACACTCACATACATACATACATACATACATACATACATACATACATACATACATACATACATACATACATCATTGTAAAAATGTTAAAATCGGACTCTAGTGACCTTGAAACGTGCTTATACATTAAAATCTGGATATGAGATTTTTAGTAGGAATGACGATGGGTACCCGGGTACTCGGAACCTACCCGATAATAATGTACCCGGGTATAAAATTTCTTATCCGATTATCCGAAATATACCCGTTGCCCGTTAATTACCCGATACCCTTTAATTACCCAAACAGTTTTCAGCTGACGGATAGATTGTATCTAAAAGAAGAGCTTTTTATTGCCATACCGTAGGTAATTCATATAATTTATGTTAAGTTTTTTTATAGAGATACAGTATATTATTTATTTGTATTACTTTTTATTTAATAAATATATGTAAAAAATAATTATGAATTTTATTAAAAAGTAAACTGCTAATATAAGGGTATCTAGTAATTAAAAAATTAACGAATTATGTGTATGTACTTACAGGATAATAGGTAATTAAAGGGTATCGGGTAATTAACAGGTAAAGGGTACTATCCGGGTAGTTGTTTCGGGTACTCGGGTACCAAAATTATCGGAATTCGTCATTCCTAATTTTTAGCATGATTCCAATACCTCTCTTAGCGAGAGGTAGAAAGGAGAAAGTGAAAGTGTTTTATTCCATTTTCTCGACACCACCTTGGGTAGGCGACAAAAGTCCTTTATTTTGTATATTATAATACAGTTTTAAAAGCACTGGATTTACCTCTAGAGGTATTAAATTAACAGCACAAAGTTTTATAAAAAAATTCTAGTTTATTTTTGACGTGGAAATTCAACCAGGAATTTGCAAAGTTCAGACACCTAATAGAGATTTAATGTTAAAGTTAAAAGTTTAATTTGTGTTTACGAAACTCTACAACAGTTTTGAATACCCGTGAGAAGAAACCTAGAAAACGTCTTTCATGATAAAAATATATCTCTTACAATGTATAAGTAGGTTTAATAAGAGAAAAAGAAATATTATTAATAGCTGTAGCTGACTTTCTATGTTTCTATTGATATAAATTAATTATTATTGAACCCTAACCTCTTATAATTGAATTTACAGATTTTTTGCTTAATAGACAAAGATAAAATTAATTAATGATTGGATATCTTTATCAGAGTTCCGGAAAGTAATAAATTACTCTAACCTACAAATCGAAACTGCAAAAAACACTTTGTAAATATATTTTCTTAATGAGACTACTGCAGAACAAATAATAAATACTATGAGATTACAATTTAATGGATATTTTTAATGAAAGATTTTTGTAAACGAGCGTGAAGCTGTCAAAATTTTAATTTTTTTTTTTTCACAGGGAAACTGTACTGATGAGCTCTAATAAGAGTGAAACACGTGTCTACAGCTGCTATGAGCGGTTTCCCTGTGAAAAAAATTTTTAAGATATTTTTAATTTTTGATTATTTTCTCTTATATTTAAATAAAATTCTTCAACTTCCGTCACCTTTAGGTAAGGAAGGTATTGTCTTTGGCCAAAAAATTCGGTGGTGTTTTTAATGAATAAGCACGTTTTAGGGTCCCTAGATTACAACTTTGCGATACGCGCCGTCAAATAAATATGGACCGATGCTCAGTTAATGTTTGGCCACATCAGATTTTACCTCTCGCTAAGAGAGGTATTAGATTCATGCCAAAATTCGCATATCCAAATTTTTTTTTTCACAGGGAAACTGTACTGATGAGCTCTAATAAGAGTGAAACACGTGTCTACAGCTGCTATGAGCGGTTTCCCTGTGAAAAAAATTTTTAAGATATTTTTAATTTTTGATTATTTTCTCTTATATTTAAATAAAATTCTTCAACTTCCGTCACCTTTAGGTAAGGAAGGTATTGTCTTTGGCCAAAAAATTCGGTGGTGTTTTTAATGAATAAGCACGTTTTAGGGTCCCTAGATTACAACTTTGCGATACGCGCCGTCAAATAAATATGGACCGATGCTCAGTTAATGTTTGGCCACATCAGATTTTACCTCTCGCTAAGAGAGGTATTAGATTCATGCCAAAATTCGCATATCCAAATTTTATTGAATAAGCACGCTTTAAGGTCCCTAGAATCCGATTATAACATTTTTAAAATGATGTCTGTGTGTGTGTGTGTGTGTGTGTGTGTATGTATGGATGGATGTTGGAGGGACGATTCCTCAAAAACTATAAGACTTAAAAAATATTTAACTGCAGTTTCCTCAATCTGACATTCCTGGGAAGAGCTGAAAAGGTTTCGGTAACAATTGAAAACCGGAAGTAGTAGTTTCTTAGAAAAATTCTTCTAAATATCATTTTTTGGGATATTTTTTAATAAATATTGAAGAACATAAAATTCTCCATTTAATACACTTAAAAATTTTACTATATCTTGTATAGATTTAGAGATAAAGACACTATAATTTATAGAGTTATCTAATCGCAGAGGCTAAGGCATTAAGGAAACCAGTTGACAAATTCCAATGTTTATAACATAGTTTGTAAATGACACATGTCAGTGTCAAAAATCAACAGTTTAAGTGACATTCTGATAGCTTTTTTGGGAAGTATATTTAACCTTTCTTATTGTTTTATTAATTAAATATTTGAAATTATAGGTAAAATTGTGGTAAAATGCATATATCCATCAGAAATACCGCCAATCTGGTTAATGAATTGGAACAATCTCTGACATTTAGAAATTTCCTCATACAATGAAAAAATGAATTATATGTGTGCAGAAGACATGTTAAATACAATAAAAAAACAATATTTGGGTAAATTTCTGTAATATTTTGTTATAAAACGACGGTTCGAAAGCGAAGTGCAATACAATACTTATGTAGCCTAATATGGAAATGGCGAGAGGTCTTGTGCTGGCCACAACAGATTTTTTTTTTTTCATTGAATAGGTACATATGTAAGTAACCGGAAAGTTAATTCTCTACAGTAACTTAGTTCCAGAACTACGTTCCTTTATTAAGATAGAACTATCGTAATCAACTTTCTTCGAAAAAACTATCTGTTACTTTTATACGAAAAACTTATGAAAGTAACTCAAATATTTTTTTAAAGTAACTATCCCAGCTCTATATACATGTAACTAAAATTAAACCCGAAACAATAATTATGTGATGCTGTTACTTGTTAATTTCTAACCAATCAGACAATTTGTAGTTATTGGGAGAATAACGATCTTTTCTTAATTTTTAAGCGTACTGGTGATTTAAAAAAAAAAAAAAACAATCCTTTTCAGAGAATTCGGCACCCTTATATCGCTAGGGGTGCAAATCTATCCCTACACATTGTCTAGTATAGTTTTAGTGTTTGAATCTATTGTACAGTTGTATGGCTAAAGGGCATTAGTATTGTCTGTGATCAAGAGGGTGGAATAAGTGACAAAGAAGGATTTTACCCCTATTCTACTAGGGGTGTGTGACTAAATGTGATTGAAATGTTATCCAGAATTCGATAACTAGAATAGAAAAACTGACATTTAAATGTAAGCGGCATTTGAGATATTATGTAATTGCAAAAAAAAAACTCTGTTGTGGCCAGCACAAGACCTCTCGCCATTTCCATATTAGGCTATATAAGTATTGTATTGCACTTCGCTTTCCAACCGTCGTTTTATAACAAAATCTTACAGAACATTACCCAAATATTGTTTCTTACTATATTTAGCATGTCTTCTGCACACATATAATTCAAATTATATCTATTTTTCATTGTATGAGGAAGTTTCTAAATGTCAAATATTGTTCCAATTCATTAACCAGATTGGCGGTATTTCTGATAGATATATGCATTTTATCACAATTTTACCTATAATTTCAAATATTTAATTAATAAAAGAATAAGAAAAGTTAAATATACTTCCCAGGAAAAGCTATCAGAATGTCACTAAAACTGTTGATATTTGACAATGACATATGTCATGTTATAAACATTGGAATTTGTCAACTGGTTTCCTTAGTGCCTTGGCCTCTGCGATTAGTATACTCTATAAATTATAGAGTCTTTATCTCTAAATCTATACAAGATATAATAAAATTTTTAAGTGTATTAGATGGAGAATTTTATGTTCTTCAATATTTAATAAAAAAAACTCCCAAAAAATTGTATTTAGAAGAATTTTTCTAAGAAACTACTACTTCCGGTTGTTCAATTGTTACCAAAACCTTTTCAGCTCTTCCCAGGAATGTCAGATTGAGGAAACTGCAGTTAAATATTTTTTAAGTCTTATAGTTTTTGAAGAATCGTGACTGCAACATCCAGACATACATACATACACACACACACACACACACATACATCCACACACACACACACACAGATATCATTTTAAAAATGTTATAATCGGATTGTAGGGACCTTAAATCGTGCTTATTCAATAAAATCTGGATATGCGAATTTTAGCATGAATCCAATACCTCTCTTAGCGAGAGGTAAAAACTCTGTGGTATTATAACCCTTCGGGATTTTACTAATACGTCTACATTGGTTATTATTGAAATAATTTTTTTCTTGTTTAAGACATGACAATGGTTACTTCTCAAAGTTAAAACATATTGTCTAATTTAATTGAAGTCGCAAATCTTAAGTAAGGTTCACAATCAAAAATTAGTGGCAACAACACAAGTATAGTGAATATATATACATAGTGTCATTAGTGTGACGCCATATTTCGCCGATGATAGCGCGCGAAATTTGAATAGGCTATTCCACGACATTTTTTTAAATTTTTTTTCTTGAAATACATAAAAATATAAGACCACATGTGAAAGTCCGAGTTAGAAATTCCTCCAAATAAGCGAGATATTAAGGTCCGAATTTAAAATCTGCTTTGTGACGCAGGTAATGTGGATATACCAGAAGTAAACAAACAGTGGTTCACAAACCACGAAAAATTGTTAAACAAATTACAAAATAATGTATATTTAAATTGTAATATTATAATTCATTATTAGAGGCATAAAATAAATTATTTCACTTAATTTATTTCACATTTTTTCTCATTTTATAAAAATAAAGAAATTAGAACGTCACCCGAACAGCAACCGAACAGATCCGACACACCCGAAGAAGTATATTCTTAGTTAGTGCGGGGCTTCTCAAAATCGGGGGTCAAACTTGGATCCTATTTGCTCAAACACTCGTGCACATGTACTGCATCATCAAAAGCAAAACTCCCCGTGTTTTCTAGAAGGAATAATTTATAATAAAAGAAATATGGTTTTCCTTATCCTTTAACTATTATCATTCTTATTTTCAATAAACTTTTACTATTTTTGATTACTGTGGAATAGCCTATTCATATGTGAAAACTAAACAAAATTCGATAAACAATTAATGAAAGAGCATATAAATTGCAAATGAAATATTATTTATTTCAAAATACACCACTGAATTACAAATAGAGGTATTATATAATATTTTTTGTATATGTAATTCATCTCTAATTATAGAAATATTTACATACAAATAATAAATATGTACATACGCGCCCCCACAATATTTAATTTAATGAAATTTCCTTTGTTAGATTCATTCTTGTAATCAATATTATTAGGTTATAATCAAAATCCTTTGTTGTAATCAACAATTTTACAATTTTAATTTGCAAGATAACAATGCCAGAAAATTATCCGTTTGGAAGCATATTTCTCTTACTTTTTACTTTCCGTCACCTTTAGGTAAGGAAGGTATTGTCTTTGGTCAAAAAATTCGTTGGTGAGTAGAACTAGAATATGAATTTACTATTTTTAAGATGACGTCTGTATGTGTGTGTCTGTATGTGTGTCCGTGGGTGACAAAGTGGCAAACATTCTTTTTATAATCAAATAATATTACTACCAAGTTTATATGTCTACCCATATTTGAATTATTGCCCTAAAAGTCAATATACCCCACATTTAGGTAAAAACTTCAAAATTTTCAAAAATCTAATTTTTGTGTATCTAGATAATTCTCAATGCGCTGATTCCAAATTTTGAAACCGCAGGTCGATATCTTGTTTCGTTCTCGAGATATTTAGATTCAAAGTTTTGTTCAAAACTGCCCATTTTTGGGTATTAACCCAAAAATGGGTCGAGATATGAATTTGGCGACATCACCATTCGATTCTACGGATAAAAATACATGAGTATAGCAATTTTCATAATTTTTGTCGAACTGGTTCATTTTTTAAGAATAAAAGCTTGAAAACCCCTGAAAATGGCTAAAATCTGAAAAAATCGTAAGGGGTACCCCTTACGATTTTTTCGATTTTTGGCCATTTTCAGTAATTTTGCTTCAGAGACTGTATGCGGTGTTCAAAAATTCTGAAAATTGGTGTACTTATGTAATTTTGCCCGTAGAATCGAATGGTGTTGTCGCCAAATTTATATCTCGACCCACTTTTGGGTTAATACCCAAAAATGGGCAGTTTTGAGCAAAACTTTGAATCCAAATATCTCGAGAACGAAACGAGATATCGACCTGCGGTTTAAAAATTTGGAATCAGCGCATTAAGAAGTATATTGATACATAAAAATTAGAATTTTGAAAATTATGAAGTTTTTATGTAAATGTGGGGTATATTGACTTTTCGGGCAATAATTCAAAAATGGGTAGAGATATAAACTTGGTAGTAATATTATTTAATTGTAAAGAGAATGTTGCGTAAGTGTACGCATTTTTAGACTATTTATATATGAGTATAGGTACATACATAATGTATATTCATGTGATAATTTTATTCGAGTTATAGAATATTTTCCAAGGAAATTTCTGTATGGAATTTGTAACAAATTGTATTATGTTCGTGTTACAATTTTACTGGATATTATATTATTATTTATTGGAAAAGATTCTTTCCAATGAATTTTTGGTATGGGATTTGTACAAAATACATCCAATTAACGGAATGTCTTGTGCTGGCCACAACAGATTTTTTATACTAAAATTTAATAGTAAATCAGGGAAATTCAATATCGGGAGAAAAGAAAAATAAAATTATCTTACCTTCACAATTATTATTTCAATATAACGAGATTAAAAATTATTCGTTTGTACCAATAACTACTATATTCTTATACTAAATGTGCATTGTTTAGTACAAATCGTGTAACAACTTTGTATTAACACATTTAACCTAACCAAACACTTTTCAGTTACAATTTACAAAACTAAAAGGATACAAAATAAAATTTTGAGTATGACCAATATATTTTTATAAATGTTATTATTTCAATATTTTGCTTTCACATGTTGTACAAACTGACTGCTTGAATGATAATTAATATAACCAATTTTATTATTTTACGAATAAAATATCCCCATTTCCCCATTTTTTATTTATTTTGTTGTAAATATACCTTTGTAGTTTTCGAGATATCAGAGGTAAACCCCGTTAAAACTCTTCTTTCATTGCTTTATATCTCGGAAACAATTGCAGATCAAACCTATGTTGTTTAAACTTTTTTTTACTCATTTAGTACTGCATACCCTAAAAGTTTGTACCCAAAATAGTGATAGACTCTGTAAAGATGTATTTCGGTTATCTGTTAACACCTAATTCACACCACATTCGAGAAATTTACATTTAAAGAAATAAGGTCTTCTTTTCCGGAAGATTTTGATGTCCGCTGGTTTTGTGCTTCGGATATAAAACTTTATTCCGGACACGTTCTACTGCAGTACTTCATTCCGCATTTCGGTCCCTGGAGTTTTCCGGAGCACAGTTTCCGAGCGGTGAATTTTTTATTCTGGTAAATCAATTACTATCGAAAATTCACTATAATAGATAGCTGAACGACCTCAAATTAACACTCTGTAAGTCTTAACTACATGAAAATAAATTGTAGTGTTATTTTAAAACATTAAGGACTGGTGAATTAAATTCATCATAAACCAGCCCTAAAAATAGTTCTAGCATAATGGTATGATTTAAACTGAGATGTCCAAAGCAGAAATGGTTTTGTAACTAGCATAATACTTGTGTTGAGTATTGTTCTATTGCCTAAACTAGACAGCGTGGATGACTCTTCCTATTCAATCTATTCACTATTAGTTCCCCCTAAGCTTAAGTGTCATCGCCCCTCTGTACAGGATTTGTATCCTAGTAATGGATCATCCCAATTCAGTTTAAATAAATTATTATAATGTACAGGCTGGAACAAAAAACAAATTCTTGTTCCTTATATGAAAAACTTTCTTATTATGCACGCTATCGAAAATTGATGTAGATCTTTATGGACCAACTTTTTCAGACAACTTTAATATACCCAAATCATTCAAGCAGCCAATGCACGTCATCACTTAGTGTAAAAATCTTAATGCATTAAATTCACTAATAGTGAAAAATGAAATAAAATTTCAATCATTTTTAACCGTCAAAAAGTGTATAGCCTTATACAGTGTGTCCCATTTAGAAGTGCCACCATTGGGATCTCGAGAACTGTAAGAGATACGATGACGGTTAAATGGAACTTTTTGTGCGCGTTTAGGAGGCCATCTCAGATGTGCTTTTGTTTTTCGAAATATTCTCATAGGGCACTAGATAATGACGAAATACTGAATATTGTTGTGTTTTTCTTTTGCAAATAACTTCTAAACTATTAGTAATTGAGAAAAAAGTTTCAAATATATAGATATTTTTATTAACTAACCAGTGGCCTAGAAAACAAATTTTTATATCCATAAATTTTCGAGATATAACACAAACTTATATTTTTTTAAATGGAACCCATATCTTATTTTAGTCTCAAAAAAATAATTATTTTTTTTCTTTTTTCAATGATGTAAGGGTATTATAAAAATTAATTTGATACGAGTTTTTGAGCAATTTTTTTTAACGAAATAAATTATTTAAATACAAGTAGTATTTCTAAATAGAAATCTACTAATATTTTCAAAATAATTGTAAATTTAATACAAAATAAGGAAAAAATAATAATTTTGAAGGCAAAACAAATATGAAACATAATAACCCTTACAACATTGAAAAGAGAAAAAAATAGTTATTTTTTTGAGACTAAAATCAGATATGGGTTCCATTTAAAAAAATTAAAGTTTGTGTTATATCTCAAAAATTTACGGATATAAAAATTTATTCCGTGCGTCACTGGTTAGTTAATAAAAATATCTATATTTTATATTTGAAACTTTTTTCTCAACTATTAATAGTTTAGAAGTTATTTGAAAAAGAAAAAATCAACAATAATCAGTTTTTCGTCATTATCTAGTGCTCTATGAAATTTTTTGGAAAAACAAAAGCACATCTGAGATGGCCTCCCAAAGGCGCACAAAAAGTTCCATTTAACCGACATCGTATCTCTTATAGTTCTCGAAATCCCAATGGTGGCACCTCTAAATGGGACACACTGTATAATTATTATTAAAATGAATAGTAGAGTTCATTACTTATCGTATATGACATGAATAATATATAAATAATGTACATCAACGTCATATTATTCGTTTAATTGTTGCTATAGTTGGCAACATTGATAATTTGCATGTTTATACTGTCAAAGTTATTATTTGACAATTTGAAAAATATTTTTATCGTGTTTGAAACATTTTTGTGCGTTGTAAAGGCCTTTTTATAATAATGTAATGTTAAACGCAATGCAACGACACAACGTGACCGTTAACGCAAACACAACATCTGTGAATCTCCCAAAGGTAGCACTTCTAATCAATCAGAAGAATTTGGTATATTTCATTGAAATTCGGCTCACTTTTATTTATTGCCTTTATATGGCATACATAAGTATAAATAAGGTTAGTATTATGAAATAATTTAAATAGAAATGGACAGTGACGAATATATAGTATTTATTTTGTAGACGTGACAGTTCATTAGCATGTCGATAATACAATACTCCTTTCATAAAGATTCTAAAACCTCTGCAAACGTAGCAGTACATGACGTCACATATCTAGTTTCTTTTATTCAATTTTTATTAATGACGTGCATTGGCTGCTTGAATGATTTGGGTATACCTTAATCTTAAAATACCAGAAAATAATACATGAGATTATTTAAATACGGAAATGATGATTGATGAATACTTTTGAACATCAGTATTTCTTTTGAATGCCAGTGACAACTTCTTAACTTTCAAGGAAGTTATTACTTATTTTCTTCACATAATATGTTACATGTAGTGATTCTAGCACGTTATTTCTGTAGAAAAAAGTTTGTACATTCCTGTTAGGTTAGTATACTACACTACCCTCTCTGCTTGGAATGCTCTGGGACTATAAATTCTCTATTTACACACGTGTATACCGGTGTATTAATATACTGCTGCTGTCGCAAACACGACGTACATTCTATTTCACATACACTGTTAATACACAAACAAATACAAATTTAAAATTAATAATTCATATTCAATTATAGTTAGCTACTGATTGTAGAACTATAGGCCATCCAGCGAATCAAGCGGTTTACGTCATAAATACAATATCACTAGAAACAATGACGTCATATGTTACAAAGTTTACGTGAGCATGTAAAACTGATTAAAATATGTTCTGTGGGTTGCCTTCATAAATCCAAATCTTTCTCAAAAAGGTAACACGTCTGGTATAATTTTTTCCCAGCGAAATCCAATTTTATTTAAAATATTCTGAACGATACTGCTTACGTCGTTATAAATACTTCATTCTTGTAGTATATGCAACAAATACTGTAGTATTATATGAGATCCTTAAAAGAATACAGAATACTGCATACAATGGGGTATTCCACCATAACAAAAAAATTAAGAAAATTTCAATTTAACATAAAGTATGGCTCAATAAATAATAGTTAAAACAATGAAAACATTTTTTAAATAATTACTTTACGAGATATTTTACATTTGCTAAAAGGGAAAATTGACGTCATACAATTGTTATCTTTCTCTAGCAGTGTGTGTGAGAAAGACAAGTATAGAGGAAATGTGACGTTACACTGATTTCTCGAAAATAAAATACTCTTAAACTAGGAACAATTAAGATTTTTTAATTCTATGAATTGCTTCAAAACTGAATGAAGTTTTATTTAAAATAATAAAAAAAATTGAGTGGAATACCCCATTTCGCACTGTTTCTGTACATTGCGTATGGCGTTTGCCACACGCTGTATATAAAGATTTAATTTTCAAATTATTACTAACAAATAGAACGAAATGTTACCTTAATATTACAATTCAGTGAAAGTAAGAGCCCACCAATGTATTTTTCAATTTCGAAATAAGTCAATTAATTAACTACAAGCTGTTAAATTTGACATGACAGAGCATTTGACATTTTGTCAATGAACAACGAAACCAAAAACAAAATGAAATCACAATACAGGTTGAAAAGTATAATATAGACATATAATATTTAGTAATATACATGTTCAGAATTACCAATATTAAAAAAAAATTAATCAAACGTCATTTTGCAAAAATTTACAAAATTTTACTTAATAATAATATAAATAAATAAATAAATATATCATCACGGCATATTACCCATTTCTGGGTGTGCCAGTATCTACAACACATGTAGACATCGGTAATGATGACGATATATTTTACCGTGTGGGCGCTTACCAGGCGTCACCTCACGGGCACTCATAGCTGGTGTGGAGAGTGCACCACAGGGGTCACTTTTGTGCCATTTAAAATTGGAAATATTTTTGGCGTTGGTCGGGATCGAACCCGGTTCCCCCAGGTTCGCGACCAGACACTCAGGCACGCGGCCACGGGACCCCAAATATAATTATTTCTATTAAAGGTGTCAAATACATAATAATAATAAAAAACCAATAAAATACCGTTAACAAAATGTATTTTAAAAAATAAAGAAAATTTCAAAAATCCCTAAACGATGACGTAAACCGCTTGATTCGCTGGATGGCCTATAAATCATATGTGAAAATCATGTTGCATAACAGAAAATAAAGCAAAATAACCTATAAATTTCATTTCCTATACAAACCAGTATGATTTTTTTCTTTTTTCAGTAGAACCAACTTCATAGCCTAGTTACTAGACTAGAGAAATAATTATCTAGGAATTCCCTGTCGCTTGAATGATTGACGTTATCTACAAGTTGATCAGTTTTATTCATCTATGAGACTTGTATTAAGATATAGATACACTTATTTCAAATTTTTGTACGCTACATAAAAAAATGTTGTGGCCAGCACAAGACCTCCCGCCATTTCCATATTAGGCTATACAAGTACATATTGTATTTAACATTTCTGGTATGCACACAAAAATTCTAATTACATCTATTATTATATTTTTTAATTCATTCTATAAATTGGTGTATTCCTTCTCTTCTAAATGTTCGAGATTCTTCAAATTCATGGACAAGATTGGCAGTATATGCAATATACATATGTATCTATAATTTTAAATATTTAATTAATAATAAAATAAGAAACATATGTACTTCCCAGAAAAAGCCTTCAGTAATACATGTATCTGAATTTTTAACACTTACTTTTTTCTGTCAATTGCAAACATTTTAATTTTTCAACTGGTTTCCATGCAGTTATTTGGGTTGTCAGATTCATTACAACTGATTATTTTATATATTTATAATTCTCTTATCTTTAAATCTGTAGAATATATAATAAAAATGTTCAGTGTATCGGATAGAGAATTTTATATTCTTTAATAAGTATTTGTAATAATATGAATTTGCAAAAAATAATATTCAGATTTTTTAAGAAACTACTACTACCGGTTGTCCCATTGTTAACAATTAGTAATTTTTTTTGAAATTTAATTAAAAAATTATGGTAGTTATGTATGAAGTTTTGGAGCTATAACTCAAAAATTGGTAGAGATACGGGCATAATGATAGTATTAATAGAGTTTGCAGATTGAATAGGGTCCTCCAATCTAATTTTTTTATTATTTTAAATGAAAGTTTGTTTAATTTTGAAGCAATTTGGAGTATTAAAAAGTCATAACTGTTTTTAGTTCAACTGCATTTGATTTTTAAAGAAACCTATAGCTATCTTTCTCGCACCAGTTTCTGTAGTAGGCTGCGCGAGAAAGATAGCAATCGTTGTGACGTAGATGTATGTGTGCGGAGGTTAGCAACACTGAGTGTCAGACAGGGAGTTAAACATAACCTATAACTTAGAGTATACGTGAAGATATAAATTAAATCAAATATAATAATAAACCTTTCTTAACAAATTATTTTTTATTTTCAAAATGTACATTTCGATTGCAATGCAATCATCGTCAGTTGTACTACAATAATATAATAAACATAATATTTATAAATATGTCAAAATTATTTCAAATTTTTATGTCAGTCACAATATTTTTATCATACTTGATAATTTAATATAAAATTTAATATGCACCTGGGCACTGAATTTCCATTTTATCATTTATTTGGTTTATTTTCCTCGACTTTACGGCCTCGCCAACTAAATCCCATATTCGCGATAAAAAGTAGAACTTCAGTATCAGTATCTTGATACATAAATAACTATTTTCTTCAAACGTCATAAAACGACGGCATCTTTTTTTACTTGATTAACTATATTATTGTGTCAGTATATAACGGTATTATCTTTTAATTGCAATAAAACATAAATATTATTGATTTACTAAGACACAAATGCAATATTAAGTAATAAAAATATGTACATAAATAAATCGCATTAACACGTGATGCTGATAAAAAAATAAATGTCAAGTGTCTATAAAAATATATATTTATCTTTTGAAAACAAATTCTGCATCAATATATAAACTAATTAATTTATTAATTAATGCAAAAAAGAATAACATGTATTATAGAGGCGCCACAATATTTTATCTACAATAAGATATGAGCACCGTGTGAACCTCTATTACAGATCAAGGCTAAATTCCTTTAAATTAATCAATAAAACGTATTATACTATATGAACAACAGACTGCATGACATGGTACGAGAGCTATCCATGTTCAAATAATATACAGATGTTTCTAAAATAAGGGGACATGGCTTAACCACGGATTCCTGAGGCTAAAATAAGACGATTTAACTAAACTTGCTTCTACCGGAAAGTGTACTATTTAGCCAGAATTCTGTTTCAAAGTTCTTCGAAAAAGAAAATTATTTTGCTTATAATAACAGAACGCTTTATTCGATTTGGATGAAATAAATGAAAACATCGAAAATGAAACAGCCCATATGTTATGTAAATATACAGGGTGTATCAAGATAATGGAACAGTGCATTTTATTCTTGTATGTGAAAAGATACAAAAAAAAAGTGATTAAGATATTTTGTAAGGCATAGAGGGGGACACATTTTAGCATAAACTTTATTATCTTGAATCCAGTGGTACTCAAACTATAGGGCAATATTATATTTTTTTAAATGGCATTATATATATATATATATATATATATATATATATATATAGGGAAACTGGATAGTGGGTTTGACAGTCAATTTGTAGGCTTCAGTGTAATACACTCTTTTTAATTTGTCAAGCTTTCGGTTATAATTTTAACCATCTTCAGGACACTGTAATACAATAATGAAATACGTACATTTTGTTTAAGAATTAAATTTGGTTATTTAGTACTCACATTAGTTGAGATTTTTTGTAGAATAACAGCATTTACAGACATGTAAATTTTGAAACATGCACACGCGCATGGTTTATTAAAATAATGCGTCGAAATAACTGAATTACATATTAAAATTTTTGGCCAAAGTAGGTATCACAGTAAAATTGATAAATTACAAACTAATAAAGCAAACAATTTTGTTAAAATAATGTTAAACTTTTAAAAATGTGCACAAGTTGTCGACGTAAACACGTGTACAACACCATTTTGTGAAAATTAACTGTCAATAAAATCCACTAAAACATAGAAATAGTTGTTCCTAAAAAGTGTGCGTTCAGTCGTTACATGTTACTTAATAGTAAATAAAAGAAAATGTTTTTAATATTTTTTGAAATTTAACCCGGATCTAGGTGTGGTGGATTGTGAATATTATTCGACAATTTTAACAGGTAAGTGTATATATGGCTCAGTCCATCAATGTCTGTCCGTTTGTTTATGGGGTTTTCGGTATTATTGATATGAATCATTTCTAGAAATGTTCGTTTATATAAATTTTGTTCTTTATCTAATATTTCAGCTTCATCGTATAACATTTTGTGTTTGAATTTATTGCAGTGTTCTGCCAAAGCACAAGCTGTAGGTTTAAGTTTAGTGTCACTTTTGTGAGATGTTATTCTACTTTTGAGTGTTCTACAGGTTTGCCCTATATAATTTGCCTGGCAATCAGCACAAGAAATACGGTATACTATATTAGATTGATTTTGTGTAGGAGTTTTGTCCTTTAATTTTGAAAATATTTTGTTAACTGTTAAGCTACTTTTTAAAGCAATTTTAACCGCGTCATGTTGGAGAACTTTCGTTAATTGAGGTGTAAGATCTGGTATGTATGGTATAGATGCATATTTTGAATTCTTGTGGTTCATTCTGTTGATCTTGTACCTGATTTTGTTGAGGTTGATTGTTAGTATTAAAAAGTAAGTTGTTTATTAGATGTTTCGGGTAACCATTGTTCAGTAATACATCCCGGAGTCTGTGTAAGTTTTTATTGTGAAAGTTGGGGTGGGAAATACGCAAGATGCGACTTTTAAGACCAAGAATAACATTTATTTTTGTACGTTTAGGTTGTTCTGATAAGTGGTGGATGTACCTTTGTGAGGCTATTGGTTTGGTGTACCAATCTGTTTTTAGGTTGCCTCTTTCATCTCTAATCACCAAAGTATCAAGAAATGGTATACATAAATTTGCTTCTATTTCTATTGTAAATTGAATTTGGGGGTGGTAGTTATTGAATGTTTGAAGAATTTGATCTGCTTTTTCTGCAGGTACCGCACATATTCTTTATTATGTTATACATGTTATTCTTGGTCTTAAAAGTCGCATCTTGCGTATTTCCCACCCCAACTTTCACAATAAAAACTTACACAGACTCCGGGATGTATTACTGAACAATGGTTACCCGAAACATCTAATAAACAACTTACTTTTTAATACTAACAATCAACCTCAACAAAATCAGGTACAAGATCAACAGAATGAACCACAAGAATTCAAATATGCATCTATACCATACATACCAGATCTTACACCTCAATTAACGAAAGTTCTCCAACATGACGCGGTTAAAATTGCTTTAAAAAGTAGCTTAACAGTTAACAAAATATTTTCAAAATTAAAGGACAAAACTCCTACACAAAATCAATCTAATATAGTATACCGTATTTCTTGTGCTGATTGCCAGGCAAATTATATAGGGCAAACCTGTAGAACACTCAAAAGTAGAATAACATCTCACAAAAGTGACACTAAACTTAAACCTACAGCTTGTGCTTTGGCAGAACACTGCAATAAATTCAAACACAAAATGTTATACGATGAAGCTGAAATATTAGATAAAGAACAAAATTTATATAAACGAACATTTCTAGAAATGATTCATATCAATAATACCGAAAACCCCATAAACAAACGGACAGACATTGATGGACTGAGCCATATATACACTTACCTGTTAAAATTGTCGAATAATATTCACAATCCACCACACCTAGATCCGGGTTAAATTTCAAAAAATATTAAAAACATTTTCTTTTATTTACTATTAAGTAACATGTAACGACTGAACGCACACTTTTTAGGAACAACTATTTCTATGTTTTAGTGGATTTTATTGACAGTTAATTTTCACAAAATGGTGTTGTACACGTGTTTACGTCGACAACTTGTGCACATTTTTAAAAGTTTAACATTATTTTAACAAAATTGTTTGCTTTATTAGTTTGTAATTTATCAATTTTACTGTGATACCTACTTTGGCCAAAAATTTTAATATGTAATTCAGTTATTTCGACGCATTATTTTAATAAACCATGCGCGTGTGCATGTTTCAAAATTTACATGTCTGTAAATGCTGTTATTCTACAAAAAATCTCAACTAATGTGAGTACTAAATAACCAAATTTAATTCTTAAACAAAATGTACGTATTTCATTATTGTATTACAGTGTCCTGAAGATGGTTAAAATTATAACCGAAAGCTTGACAAATTAAAAAGAGTGTATTACACTGAAGCCTACAAATTGACTGTCAAACCCACTATCCAGTTTCCTTAACTAATTACAGTCGTAATTACCTATCACCTATATATATATATATATATATATATATATATATATATATATATATATATATATATATATATTATTAAATCATTAAATAGAGAATATTGTTCTGAATTCAACGATATAATAATATCATATCCTTACATTGCGAAAAATTTGATAAAAATTAATTCAAAGTCAATATTTCATTTTTACTTTATCTAAGTAATCTGAACAAACATTCAATCAATAACACAAAATAAAATTTATTTCAGTTTTATTACATTCAATAAGCTACGATTTTGGCAATAAATTCAACTTTTAATATAAAATTTTTGTTTTATCGATTGAATGTTTGCTCAGATTACTTAGATACAGTAGAAATGAAATACTAACTTTGAATTAAATTTTTATAATTTTTTTCGCAATGTAAGGGTATGATATTATTATATCGTTGAATTCAGAACAAAATTCTCTAATGAGTTAATAAAATATATATAATGCCATTTAAAAAAATATAATATTGCCCTATAGTTTGAGTACCACTGGATTTATGATAATAAAGTTTATGCTAAAATGTGTCCCCCTCTATCCCTTACAAAATATCCTAATCACTTTTTCCTGTATCGTTTCACATACACGAATAAACGGCACTGTTCCATTATCTTGATACACCCTGTATAACGCTTAAACTATGGTAGTACTGGTCCCATAGATAGTAAATCTGAGAATATTTTTGTTTAACATGTTTCCTACAAGAACTAGAGACCTTTAAAACTGACCAATCACGTTACAGTTTAAAATTTTGAAATAAAAATAAAAATCAATGTGTTCTCTGGAAAAAATGTCATATCTGTCTCAAATGTTGTTTTTCACTACCGCTTGCTTGTAACCATGGAAACCTAGGACAATAATAATTGATTATTAACCAAGGTCTATAATGCAAACTGTCACTTTTCAATCAAACTCAAGCCTCCAAATCCAAATATTATTTAACACATTAAACTCAAGAAAGGTGTTAAGTATATAATTTAAATTTGCCACTATAATTTTAAATTGACCTACGCTGCCGCCCCGCCTGGCCACTGTGCTGTTTTGGGGAAAATGTGAAATATTTGTAGATGTAGGATTGAACAAATCACTATTTTTTTTTGTATTTGTAGGTAAATACATTTCAATAGATTTATTTAAAAATAATAATAAACTAATAAGGCTGCTGACTGTAACAGCACAAAGTGTTTTTATTAAATAATTAAATCAAATACAAATCAAGGCCCGTGAGTGAGGTTATCAAACCAGCGAAATGAGCAAAACGTCAGATAAAAACAAATGCAGCCTACTTTGTTTTTGTAAATATTAACAAATAAGTAACGTTATTATTCATGTCAAAATTATTGTTATTATCAATAAAAAAAAATCAAAGAGAATTTATGTGCTAGTAGTGAAAAAAATAGTATATAAACCACGGTTGAGAACATCATTATTGACCAGGCGCCTTATATCCCTCGGTCTTCGCCCTCGGGTTACAATAGGCGCTGCGTCAATAATGATTATCTTCTCAACCTTGGCGTATAATATACTATTATTGTTGAAATATCTAGAAAACATACAGAATATAAATTGTAGATGCAAAAAACATTTAACGTCAGTTTTGACAATCAATATTTTTTTCCAAAGAACACATTGATTTTTACTTTTTTACAAAATTTTGAACTATGACCTGATTTGTCAATTATAAAGGCCTCCAGTTCTTGTAGAAAGCATCTTAAACAAAAATTATTTTCAGATTTACTATCTATGGGGTCAGTTCTACCATGGTTTGAGTGTTTTATACTTACATAACACCCTGTATAATATTTTAAAAATAGTTAAAAAATATTTTTTCTACCTTGTTTGGGTTCGAAGCCATGTCTTTGTAGATGATGTCGACGTCATCCTCAGCCATTGGTCTCCACCTAAAACAAAATAAAAACGGATTAAACACACATACTTGATCCAATTTTTCATCTTAGCCTAATTAATTGCATTCTTTTGTTAGATAAATATATTGCATCAACGGTATATACGTATCTAAAGGATGTTAGTTAATACAACAATTAGTACTACGTATTTAAGCTATTTAAAACTAGGTTAAGAAGATGTACACCTGTTAGGTTAGGTCGTTAGGTTCTCAAGTATGTACAGTTCAAAATCTAATTTATTCATTATGTAACTGTTTAATTTTATGTGTAAATAATTGTTTTCCTTTTATAGTCATTACATGGAGAAAAATACAATTATTTAAACTAATTTTTCAGGAGCACGCCATGCCTTGAAGTTGACGCGCACTAATTAAACAAATCATGTTCGTTGCTATAATTTGTACAAAACATCAAATTTACTGTCATAGAACAATTTCTTAGCTTCTATTTTATGAAATATAATATTAACATTTAATTTGAAGCATCAAATTAAATCGAATTGTATAATTCATTTTTGTTGTTCTAAAGTGTTGCCATACAAACCAACGGATGTCATTAGTATGCCATTCGGAGTTGTATTTACGTGAAGAAGACCTAAATCCTAAAATCTAAATGTCAAAATGCGACATCGGACACAGGCTTATTTATCTATAATAAGAACGCGGTATATATGTCAAATAATATTCTTAATAAATTTCTTAATACCTTTTATCTATATTCTATATAAATAATCAATGTAACTAATCAAGTAAAATAAATGTCGGTGAAACATCTGACAAACTAAAAACAAAACAATACAAGAAATATGTTTTAAACACGTGACAATAGTTGTTTAGTTTCTTTTATTGTCAAACAATGAAAATAAATAAAGAGCAATTCTTTTGTTATATGAATGTATTTTCAAATAATAAAGGCATGCACTTAGAAATTTGTATCTATAAAGTACCTACGAACATATAATTTAAATATTGTGTTCTATTGAATTAAATAGAACTTAAATTATATAGAAAAATAAGTCAAAAATAATAACAGCATTAATATTTATTAGGAAGAGCCATAGAAAAAATCTGTTGTGGCCAAGAACTCTCACCATAACCATATTAAACTACATATAAAAGTACATATTGTAAATATTTAACATTTCAGGTGCACACACACAAATTCTTGACGAGATTGGCGGTATTCCTGTATATGTATATAATTTTTAATTTATAACAAAAAAAGACATATTAAATATACTTCCCAGAAAAGGCCTTTAGTAATGTATCTGGATTTTTGACACAGACATTTTTCTGTCAATTACAAACATTTTAATTTTTCCTCTGGTTTCCATGGAGTTATTTGGGCTGTGAGATTCATTACAACGGATTATTTTACATATATTTATAATTCTCTATCTCTAAATTTAAAATATAATAAAAATGATCAATGTATCGGATAGAGAATTTTATATTTTTTAATATTTGTAAAAATAAAATAAATATATCATCACGGCATATTACCCATTTCTGGGTGTGCAAATCTGCTTTATCGCAGATATCGGTAATGATGATGACATATTTGTACCGTGCGGGCGTTTACCAGGCGTCGCCTCACTGGCACTCATTGCTGGCGTGGAGAGTGCACCACAGGGGTCACTTTTGTGCCATTTAAAATTCGA